>CAJHQQ010003363.1:0-45437 GCA_905132885.1 Moricandia moricandioides
ATATTCAAGCACTTGTCAAGCTAGTGCTAGTTATTTGACTGCCACATAAGTCACCTTTCTATGCATACCTTAAGAGAATGTTCTCATCAGTATGCTTTATTCGTTTTACCTTGTCTCTGTGCATCCGAAATCCTATAGAGAGTGATGTATATTCTCTCTCTTTTGGATCTTGCTAGGTTACTGGTTGGGTGGTAGAGTACCAAGAAAACTTGATTGCACTTGGTGTTGATGATTCACTAGCTCAAGTGTGTTCAGAGAGTGGTTCAATGGATCCTCTAATGAATGCATATGTTGAACGAATGCAAGCTACGACGAAGGTAATGATGCCATGCACGTTTGACCTCCCCTTCTGGTTTTGGTGGCTTAGAGTTATAATAATTCTTTTTTGCTTTAACTTTAGCTGTCAATCCTCTTTGATTGCAGAAATGGTATATCAATATCCTTGAGGCGGATAAGGTGCAACCACCTAAGAAAACAGAGGAAGGAAAATTATACACACCGGCTGCTGTAGATTTATTCAGAATACTTGGAGAGCAAGTGCAAATTGTCAGAGATAATAGCACCGACGTTATGCTATACAGGATTGCCTTAGCTATCATTCAGGCAAGATAATAATGTCTTAGATAAGTTTTATCTGGTTTTCAAGTTTTATCTTTTATCATTTGGTGTTTATCTAGTTGTATAGAAGGCTTTTGTATTCTTCATTATTATGAAGTTTTTGATGATTAATAAGAAGGTGATTTCTGAAAGAGATTTATAGCACGGCTTCGAGTCCATCAGTATGCATGTTCTATGTTTTGATTAAGATTGTTGATAACTTCAGGTTATGATCGATTTCCAAGCAGCTGAAAAGAAGAGAGTTGGAGAACCTGCTTCTGACATTGGTCTGGAACCTCTTTGCGCTATGGTATGTCAAAACATATGACTTGGCACTACTATCATCCTCTCATTTTCAGTAAAGAATTATATTTGTTAAGACTTCCTACAGATAAACAACAACCTTCGCTGCTATGACCTTGCCATGGAGTTGAGTAATAGCACTTTAGAAGCACTTCCACAGAACTATGCGGAACAGGTAACCAAACTGTCATTTTCTGATCTCAGTTTCCTTGCAATTTATTCTTTTGATTGGAAGTTGTCAAATTCCACTGCATCATGCTCACTATCAGTCCCTCTATGCTGAATACGCTTTGCATGCTACGAAAATGCTTTTCAACTGTGGTGTTTCTGTCAGGTGAATTTTGAAGACACTTGCAAAGGTTTCTTGGAGGTGGCTAAGGTACGTCAAAGATTCTTATTTATCCAAATGGAGTTCTCACCTTTGTATTGTCTGGCCTTGTCGTTTCTGAGATGAAAAAGTAACCTGATCGTTACAATCTTCGAAGTTAAAACATTTATGGTGGATTTTACATAAGTTGTTATCTGATCTTTTGATTGCAGGAAGCAGTGCATCAAACAGTTCGCGTTATCTTTGAGGATCCAGGAGTTCAGGAATTACTTGTTAAGCTCTACCAGAAAGGTATTTACCACTCTGCAGGACTAATCTTTGTAGCTTTTGTTAATGTTTGAATAGAGGTAGTTAAGGCTTGGTTATGTCATTGTTACTTTTGCTTCTGCATTTGACCGACTTCGATACGGACTATTGTCATCCGTATTAATTTCTTATAGGTTTCTTAATGTTATAGATCCGTCATTTATAACAGAAATCATGTTCTTTCATCCTTTTCATTACTCCTTAAAAACAGCAATATGGATTCTTGGCTTTATCCTTATGGGTTTTGTTCTTAACCTTGGTTGTTTACTTTACAGATTGGGCCGAGGGACAGGTTACCGAGTTTCTCGTGGCAACTTTCAGTGATTATTTCACAGATGTGAAAATGTAAGTGTTATCGTGTTTCCCTTTTGTGTACCATAACTTGCAACACTACAACTCTGCTGAGGTCTTGGTGAATCAGGTATGTCGAAGAAAGATCATTCAGAAGATTTGTGGAAGCTTGTCTGGAAGAAACAGTCGTTGTTTATGTTTGATCATCTCCTAACACAGGTTTCCCCATCTATCCTCCGGTATCTACCTCTAATATTTCATCAGTGTGCACACGTACTGAACGTGGGGTTTTAATACCAGAAAAACTACATAAAAGAAGAAACTATTGAACGGATGAGGCTGGACGAGGAGGTTCTCATGGATTTCTTTAGGGAGTATATAAGTGCATCTGTAAGTTGTTTAAACACTTCAATCTCAACATGCAATAATATTTTAGTATTTATTGCTTCATGAATCATGACTCGCGGTATCTACTGGGATTATGTTGCAGAAAGTGGAGAGCAGGATCAGAATAATGAGTGATCTGAGAGAACTTGCATCTGCGGAGAGTCTAGATGCATTTACACTCGTGTACTCCAACATTCTTGAGCACCAACCTGACTGTCCGGTAAATATATATCAAATAAACAAAAGTCTATTCCTTGATTTGTACAAAGATTATTTCTCCTCGGTATAAAAACTCTTGTAATAACTCAAAATCTGTCAGGCCGAGGTTGTGGAGAAGCTTGTTGGACTTCGTGAAGGCATACCAAAGAAGGACACCAAAGAGGTAAACCACCAAACTCTATATCAAAGGAGCAAAACAATAACAGTGTGAATTGAAATGGTTATGGTAATTGAAACAGGTGGTACAAGAGTGCAAAGAAATATATGAGAACACACTGGTAGATGGTAACCCTCCAAAGACAGGCTTTTTGTTCCCAAGAGTCAAGTGCTTATCTGCTTCCAAAGGATCTCTCTGGCGAAAACGCATGTAGAACAACATTCAGCGTTTGCGTCCGTCTTTTTTTTTTTTTTTTTGCATGATATCTTTCACCGGATCTCATTCAAACAGAGTTTTCATTTAATCATATTTTTAAATCACCCAAAATTAACAATATCTTAACCATGCAACATGAGAACTTGCTAGAAGGTTACTTATACTAGTACTACTATCGGTACGTTTAACTGAAGAGTTTTGATAGGATCCAATGCACTATGTTGGGATGATCGCACCCATTTTAGCCATCCATACAAGTAATTATTCCAAGCATTATCTTGAAAATGTTTCTAAAATGACTGTTTTTTAACTTTATCTTTTGTTCTAGAAACCTTTTCATCATAATGAGATTAAAGAGTCCACTACATGGACTCAACATAATGTGTGATATTTACAGCATACCACATATATTTACTTTATGTATTACTCATTGTGCTCATTGAATGGAAAACACATATTCACTAAGAAGACAAGTTTATGTAAAATTGTATTGTTGAACAGTCATCGAGAGCATGTGTCACACTAATCCACAGTGGAACTTGGCCAAATTTTTGTGTTTACCAATCTCTACAGTTTCTTTACCACCCTAATGTTGACAAAACTAAAATAAAAAGAGGTTTCCTGCAAGTTCTTCTCTGTGAAAGTTACATTGTGACAAAACCAAATAGCTAATACCTACGTAGTTGGGCAAGCCGAAATTATGGATTCTGCTCTATCTATTAGGTAATGTGATTAAGACAGGAACTGCATTTTAAAAATGTGTCGCCTGTTGTTGATTAAGAAGATAATCAGGGTTGAAAAAAGCTAAAACATTTACCACGACGAGTTAGTCGTACTAGTAAAGGAGTTACTGCTGCAAGAAAGAAGTATTCGCTTTCGGATATCAGTTCGGTTTGGTTCGTGTATTTTGGATATCAGATAATTCAGATAAGAGGTTAAAAGATTCATTTACTATTTGGTTTATTTTCAGTACGATTCGGATAGTAAAACTAAAAATTAGAAAATACCCGGAAAAAATCATTTCTCATTTGGTTCTGGTTCCGATTCGGTTAATTCGGGTAATTCAGGTTAAATATCGAATATTTTGGGTATATATCGAATAATTAAAATAATTCATATAAAAATTTGTGATATTTCAGATTACTTTAGAAATCTATATAAAAATATCTGGATATTTTCGGATAATTCGGGTACTATATAATAATTAAGTTTTTTTCAAATATTTGAGATACTTCTAATAGATTTTTATATTATATGTAAATATGATTAATTTTTTATATATTCGGGTATACGTTTGATTCTCCGTTCGGTTCGGTTATTTTGAATATAAAAATATTGGAACCATTCGGTATTTAAGGGTTTTGGTCCAGTTTTAGGTTCGGCTCTGATTGGGTTCTTTGGGTCTGTTTTTTTTTGCCCAGACTTAGCTGTAACTACTACCACCCCTTCGGACAGAGAGATACCAGAAAAGATATTAGAGCATAAACAAAGGGGGTTCTTAAGGGGTCTCTTAGCGGGTGGGACCCGCCAAATCCCTTAAGAACCACCTCTTAAATCTCCTATTTAAGAGGTGTTCTTAGTTGGGTTCTTGCACTGTTCGCGGGCCCCACTAACACGTGGCGGCCCGTGATTGATCCGTTTTTTTTTTTTTTTTTTTTTTAAAAAAAAAAGAAAAAAGAAAAACTAAGAGACCCTAAGGGTATCTTAGGGTTGATTATGCTCTTAGCATCTGCTGTTTCCGGGTCTAAGAGCACCCGCAACCGGGGTGCTTAGGGGGGTGCTTAAGGGGTGGGGCCCACTAGCACCCCCAACAACCAACTCTTAAAACTCCCAAATAAGCACCCCATTTTCTTTGGTTCTTGCACTGTTCACGGGTCCCACTGACACGTGGCGACCCGTGATTGGTCTACTTTTTTTTTTTTTTTTTTTTTTTTTTTAAAAAAAATCAGAAAAAAAAAAATAAGCACCCCAAGAGGGGTGCTTGGGTTGCAGATGCTCTAAGGGTTTCGGCACAGACACTTACTGTTAAAAAAAAAACTAAAACACTCATATTCACCGTTAATAAAGCTTTTTTTTCAAAAAAAAGTTGATGGTTTTAAATTAATAAAAAGAAAAGAAAAATGGGGCACAGAGGTTTGACCAGGACAGGAGCAACGGGTGAGGAGCTGAGCTTCAACAACTGCCCAAACTCCAAGTGACGTCGTTTTCAATTGATCTCGCGCGAACACATTTTTTGACTTGCCAAATCGGGCAGAAGGGGCAGCACCGTTCCGGGCAGCTATATTCCTCGTCTTCCTCACACTGCATGCCTCCATAAATAAAGCCCGTTGAGATCAAAACTCAAATCAAATATAAAAAACAATACTTTTATTTATTTATCAAACAAATAAAAAACTACTTTAATCGAAAAGGAGGTAGATTGAAAAGGAGAGGACGAAGAACACTAATGATAGTTTCTTTCGCAGGCTTGTGTTAATAACATTTCCACAAGAAAAAAAAGAGCTCTTTTTATAATTACTTCACGTTTTATTTCTCCAAAAGCTCAAATCTTTCTTTTGAAACTTTATCTTAAAAAACAAAACTTTCGATTCCAAGTGATAGAGAGAGAGAACGCCGGAAAAATTAGCACTTTTGGTTTCTACTCAGTGTTACAGCTAATGGGTTGATTAGGGATTTGATTTGAGGTTTAGGGTTGATGCTAGATCTGAAGAGATAAATCTTGTTGCAAATGGAGACGATTCATGTGGCTTTTATCTTACTTTCACTCATCGTACTTCCCAATCATAGGTTCTGGCTTGTATCTGCTAATCTGGAAGGTTTGTTGTAGCTACTCAATCGCTCTGCTTGTTCAATGGTTGTAGTTTGTGGATTACATGAGGAGTTTTTTGTATGTTCAGGAAAGTTTTGTTTGTTGTTGTCTATTGTGAAATGATGTTGTTCTTTGTATGTTTAGAGTTAGTGGGTAATACAGTGAATCCACCACTATTGCTTTTTCTTGTTCACATCACTGTACCAATGTTAAGTTTGTAACTGAAAGCTTGAAAGGGCGTGTCTCGCCCATGTGCTGAAAAGTTCGGTAAGAGTTGGCTCTTTGCGACTACTTTGATCGTGTCAGCTTATTGTTCGTGGTGGATGGGTCTTGAAAAACTATGTACAGTTTAAGATTTGATGTTTCTTGATCCAAATAGTCTCTGACAGACTTGATTTGTTTTTTTAATTTTATATGAAATTTGTTTAGTTATTAGTCATTAAATCTCTCACTGGGACCTGTTAGGTTAGTTCTCTTTTCATCAATCGTTACTCAAACATCTTGATGCTAATCTTGTGCTTATTGTTACAGGTGATGCCTTGCATACTTTGAGAGTCACTTTAGTTGATCCCAACAATGTCTTGCAGAGCTGGGATCCCACGCTTGTCAATCCTTGCACATGGTTCCACGTCACTTGCAACAACGATAACAGCGTCATAAGAGTGTAAAGCTTCCTACTTACTAACCCCCTCTCTTTTAACTTTGAGTCTCAACTTGCTTTCTGACATTGTTGTTTCTTTTGCCGAGTACAGAGATTTGGGGAATGCAGAGTTGTCTGGCCATTTAGTTCCAGAGCTTGGTGTGCTCAAGAACTTGCAGTATTTGTAAGTCACACTTATGCTCCTTGACAAACCGAATATTTTGATAAAAGTATTCTTAACAAGTTTGTTACTTTCTTGCAGGGAGCTTTACAGTAACAACATAACTGGCCCCATTCCTAGTAATCTTGGAAACCTGACAAACTTAGTGAGCTTGGATCTTTACTTAAACAGCTTCACTGGTCCCATTCCAGAATCATTGGGAAAACTTTCAAAGCTTAGATTTCTGTGAGTATAGTCGCTTTACTTGCTTAGTAACAGTGTTGTTTAATCTTGGTGTAGTCACAGTTACTAACTCTCTTCTTGAAAATTTTACATGCAAGAATAGCCGGCTTAACAACAACACTCTCACTGGTTCTATTCCCATGTCACTGACCAATATCACTACCCTTCAAGTGTTGTGAGTCTTCTCATCAACATTTTCATTTATATTTGCCTTCCTCAATTGGTTTGTATGAGTTATAACTTTGATGTTACAACGCAGAGATCTATCAAATAACCAACTCTCTGGTTCGGTTCCTGACAATGGCTCCTTCTCACTCTTCACACCTATTAGGTTATATTTCTATCTTTTACTGGTTATATCAGTTATTGTGTTGAACGTATTCTCACCTCCTTATGGCTTATGCAGTTTTGCTAATAACTTAGACCTCTGTGGACCTGTTACAAGTCACCCATGTCCTGGATCTCCCCCGTTTTCCCCTCCTCCTCCTTTTATTCCACCTCCACCAGTTTCCACCCCGAGTAAGTTGTCTCTTTTTTAGTTGATATCAACAGAAGATGAGATCTTTGGCTCTATATCAATCTGGTTTTCTCATATAAAAATCTTGCCAGTAAACAAAAAAAGTATTTGATTACAGGTGGGTACGGTATAACTGGAGCAATAGCAGGTGGAGTTGCTGCAGGTGCTGCTTTGCTTTTTGCTGCTCCTGCAATAGCCTTTGCTTGGTGGCGTCGAAGAAAGCCACATGATATTTTCTTCGACGTGCCTGGTGAGTTTAATAGAGAAGTCATTTTTCTTTTGAGCTACGAACTCTTTTTTAAACAAAGTTTCAACTGTAATATCTCTGTTTAGCCGAAGAGGATCCAGAGGTTCATCTGGGACAGCTCAAGAGGTTTTCTTTGCGGGAGTTACAAGTGGCAAGCGACGGGTTCAGTAACAAGAACATTCTAGGAAGAGGCGGGTTCGGGAAAGTCTACAAGGGCCGCTTAGCAGATGGAACTCTTGTTGCTGTCAAGAGACTGAAGGAAGAGCGAACTCCAGGAGGGGAGCTCCAGTTTCAGACAGAAGTAGAGATGATAAGCATGGCAGTTCATCGTAACCTCTTGAGATTACGAGGTTTCTGTATGACACCAACAGAGAGATTGCTCGTGTATCCTTACATGGCCAATGGAAGCGTTGCTTCATGTCTCAGAGGTAAAAAAAAAAACATCTTTTAAATGTTTTTTTTCTCTAATGGATTCATAACTTTGGTTTTACAATGCAGAGAGGCCACCGTCACAACCTCCACTAGATTGGCCAACGAGGAAGAGAATAGCACTAGGCTCAGCTCGTGGCTTATCTTATTTACACGATCACTGCGACCCTAAGATCATCCACCGTGACGTTAAAGCAGCAAACATTCTACTAGACGAAGACTTCGAAGCTGTTGTTGGAGACTTCGGGCTGGCGAAGCTAATGGACTACAAGGACACTCACGTGACAACAGCAGTCCGTGGCACGATAGGTCACATCGCTCCTGAATACCTCTCGACAGGAAAGTCCTCAGAGAAAACAGACGTGTTCGGTTACGGCATCATGCTTCTTGAGCTCATCACTGGACAAAGAGCCTTTGATCTTGCTAGGCTAGCTAATGACGATGACGTCATGTTGCTTGACTGGGTAAAGTTTTATACTTTATGTTCATTTAGGTAAAAGGGTTTGTTGAAGCTTCTAACTTTTTGTGTGTTTGTTGTTTAAGGTGAAAGGGTTGCTGAAGGAGAAGAAGCTAGAGATGTTGGTGGATCCTGATCTTCAGACGAACTATGAGGAGAGGGAGCTGGAACAGGTGATACAAGTGGCCTTGCTTTGCACGCAAGGATCACCGATGGAAAGACCGAAGATGTCGGAGGTTGTGAGGATGCTGGAAGGAGATGGGCTTGCGGAGAGATGGGAGGAGTGGCAGAAAGTTGAGATATTGAGGGAAGATATTGATTTGAGTCCTAATCTTCACTCTGATTGGATCGTTGATTCTACTTATAATTTGCATGCTGTTGAGCTATCTGGTCCCAGGTAACACCAAGAAAATAACTATTGGAGAGATTTAAAAAATTCATATTTTGATAAGGTTAGGTAGCTTTTTATTACAAGTTGTTTTTAACATTGAAAGAAAGATATGTGATTTTGTGTAAGTTGTGCTACGGTTCTATAAAAGGAAAGAAAATAAGCCAAAAGATTTGTCTGTACAAATTTAGCAAAAAAGAAAAGAAGATTTGTCTGATTATGTTAGAACAATGTGTATATATCCCGTTCTCGCGTTTCACGTGTCAAACCGAGAGGCTTTCGGCTTTCGTGCTTACTCCGGCTTAACTTGGGTCCGTATGCTCCGGTTATCGTGCTACTCCTAAACTTTGGGGAAAAAACTAATCTCAAAACGAACTTTAGGCATGTCTTTTTCTTCACAAACTTTTTTAGTAATGTGTATTTTCTCACAAACTTGAAAAATTCAAAAATCATGTATGAACTTTCAAAATCATGCATATATATATATTGACCATTGATATGACTTTAAATTTATTAAAATATATTATTTTGGATAATCTTAAAAAATTAACAATGTGTTTTTCTAAGACTTAAACTCCCACATAAAAACACAACACTAAATATTTTAACCACTAGATGAACATAAATTTTTCTATTAGTTGTATAAACATCTAGTATATACGTTTTTGATTTATCAAATAAATCTTCATTTTTCTATTATCTTAATTTTTTCAAATAGATATATAATTATTTATATTTTAATGAATTTTACTAATTTTTATTTTATAAATTTAAATTAATTATTAGTACTGTAAATATTTTTATTTTACGTAGAGTTAAATTCATAAGTTAGATTTGAATTATTTATTTCAATTTGTTAATAATATTACAATGTATCTAAATTACCTGAATATATATATATATATATATATTTAATTGTAGTTTTTAATAATGTTATACTATATTTTATTTGACCTTATATGTTTATTTTTAATCATACTAAAAAGGTAATTATTTAAATAAATAGTAACTAATTTAACTTTATAAAATAAAGTTTCGTAAAATTATTAAAAATATAAATAATAATAGATTCATTTTATAAAATTAAAATAATAAACATTGATTAGATTTATTTGATAAAACCAAAACATATATATTTAAAAATTATACATCCAAAATATGACGTTATCTAATCTGAGTTGTTTATAATTTATATTCCTTGACTTGGTTTTATAATCTCACAAGCGGAATCGACGTAGTTTTCGTAAAAAGGGTTTTAGCTTTTTGGTTTAAGGAAAAAAAGAGGCGAAACAAGGGTTTTGTAGTCTGACTCTGTTCTGTATCGCCGCGACACGTCACGCCTCCCTCTCCACCGTCTCGTCGCGTCTGTTTCTTCTTCTTCACCGTGGTGGCTGTAAAAAGTCTGTGGTAAGAAAGGAGAAGATGAGTAACACAGAGATGAATAATCCAGCAATGGAAGAAGAAGAAGATGAGGGAGACGTTTTCCTCGGTGAATCCGATGTCCTCCATGAAATCGATGTCGACGGAGAAGGTTTCTCTTTTTCTTTTTCTTCATATTCAGCTCTCTCCTTCTTAAAGTCTCATCCTTTTAATCATATCTGACTCTTGTATTGTGGATTCAGATCTTCCTGACGCATATGAAGATGATGATAATGACAACGACAATGATGACGAAGTGTTTGGTACTAACTCATCAGCTTAGCTTATGTTTCTGCAACCGTTCTTGTAGTTTATGTTTTTTTTGTATTATTGCAGATGAAAACGATGACTCCATTCACACATTCACCGGTCACAAAGGTAACGACTTTTATTACTCAATGTTTGCTGTTTTCATGAAACTTACAACGTTTATCATTACACAGGTGAGCTTTATGCATTGGCATGTAGCCCCACAGATCCCACCCTTGTAGCAACCGGAGGTGGAGATGATAAAGCCTTTCTCTGGAAAATCGGCAATGGAGATTGGGCTGCTGAGCTTCCTAGTCACAAAGACTCTGTTTTCTCTTTAGCTTTTAGCTATGATGGACAGTTACTTGCCTCCGGGGGGATGGATGGTGTCGTTCAGATCTTTGATGCATCCTCAGGGACTATGAAATGTGTTCTGGACGGTCCTGGTGGTGGCATCGAGGTATAATATAAACACTTGTGCTTGATAACAATAAGTCAGAAGATTGTACTTTACTGAGTGATTTTTTTTTTCAGTGGGTGAAGTGGCATCCAAGAGGACACATTGTGTTGGCTGGATCAGAAGATTGTTCTATGTGGATGTGGAATGCTGATAAAGAAGCCTATCTTAATATGTTTTCTGGTCACAATCAAAGTGTCACTTGCGGTGACTTCACTCCTGATGGTAATCAATATAAGCCCATGCCTAATATGCTATATGGATAGTTCTGTAATCCTGGTCTGTCTATGTTGGGATACTGTAGGTAAACTAATATGTACTGGCTCTGATGATGCTAGTCTGATAGTATGGAACCCAAAAACTTGTGAAAGCATTCATGTGGTTAAAGGCAAGTGAAAGTCACTCCCTCCATCGGTTTACATGTTGCTAATGTGTACACTAAGTTTGGAACCTAACCTTTGGTTTCATGTAGGTCATCCATATCATACGGAAGGGTTGATATGCTTGGACATTAACTCGAACTCCAGTCTCGTTATTAGTGGCTCAAAAGACGGTTCTGTTCACATTGTGAATATAGTCACTGGAAAGGTTTGTTCCATTGCTTTGTTTACTTGCTTTTCACAGGACTGGTTTATGATCTTTACCATCTCAATTGTCAAATGCTGTGCGTATGTCTGTGTGCTTCTAACTTGTGCATAATCATATAACAACAGGTTGTGAGCTCTCTGACTTCTCATACAGAGTCAGTTGAATGCGTGAAGTTTTCACCAAGCTCCACAACTATCCCTATGGCTGCAACAGGTGGAATGGACAAGAAGCTAATAATCTGGGATCTGCAGTATTCAACTCCCAGGTTCATCTGCGAACACGCGGTATAAACAACCTCTTGTAGTTTCCCTTACGAGATAGAATACTAAACAGAGATTGGAATGTTGTAAGATAACAAACCCATCTTCTCTGTATTTTTTGTTACAGGAAGGTTTGACATGCGTGACTTGGATAGGAACCTCCAAGTACTTAGCCACTGGCTGTGTCGATGGTACAGTGAGCGTTTGGGACAGCTTATTAGGAAATTGCGTCCACACCTACCATGGCCACCAAGGTGCGGTTCAGGCCATCTCAGTCTCCACCAAAGCAGACTTCATTGTGTCGGTCTCTGTTGATCACACTGCTCGTGTCTATGACACATCTGAGTTTCAAAACAAAATGGAATAGGCAACATAGTGTTATTTGTTACCTCTTGCTATTGGTTTGGACATGAGTGATTATTTGATTGCATGAGATGAGAACATTTCTACTTTTCAATTATTTTTGCAACGTCAAACTGTTGTGTTCTGCTATAGCTGGTAAACAATACTCCTTCCATTTTATAATATTTTATAATAGATTTCATAATACATGATGTTTTAAAAGGTTTTTGTTGTTTCAAAATGTATTATGTTTTGATACTTTTATGTTAATTTTAATTTTACTGAAAATTGTCCAACTAATTAAATATTACATTATTTTTTTATACATACCTTTTAATATATTGTGAAACAGAGGAAGTATCATTTAGCACATAAGAGTTTAGTTAAGCATCACATATCACACTATCAATTAAACCGGTCTAAAGCACAATTATTTAGTAGTTTCTCTTAGACATCAGTCCAGTGTGTGCATTTACTTCAGTCCTCCAGAGGCTGAAGCATTACGGGCAAACCGTACTGAGGAGTTAAAGTGAGGTGGTCCACCGGTGCGTGCTTATACTCGCCGGAGAGGCTAAGCCTGAACCTTTGAAGGATCATGGTGAGCACGACCTTTGCTTCAATCATGGCAAAGTTTTGGCCAATGCAAACTCTTGGACCCATTGAAAACGCGAGAAAAGCGTTAGCGTGTTTAGCGGCTCGGGAAACACCGTTTTCAAACCGCAGCGGGTTGAACTTGTCGGCATCTAATCCCCAAATGGCTTTGTCGCTATGCATCTTCATAAGCGGGAAACCTATTGTTGTGCCCTTTGGGATTTTTAGGTCCCCCAGCGTCAGATCCTTTGATGCATCTCTGGAGAAAAACGTTACTGGTCCGTAAAGGCGAAGTGATTCCAAGAACACCATGTTCATCTGCAAGACATAACTAAACTAAAGTTACTTTAACTACAAGAAACATTTTTCTTCAGACACAAGTAAAACCTTACCAGTTTGAGTTTGGAGAAAGTGTCTGAATCTAGTGTTTTGTCTTTACCGCATTCTTCGAAGATTTCGTCTCTTAGTTTCTCCTGCCAGTCTTGGTGCAAGCTCAGCAACATGGTTGTCCATGTCAATAGATTCGAGTTAGTTTCGTATCCCCCGAAAAAAAAAGTCTTGCATTCATCTATGATCTCTTCAATGCTGAGCTTTCTTTCTTTCCTTTCTGACTCGCAAGATTTCAACATGATTCCAAGAAGATCGTCTCCATAATCTTGTTTTGATGTTAGTCTCGAATCTATAATCTTCTTGACTGAGTTCTTTATCTTCCTATCCAGCTTCCATATCCGAATATTCATAGGCGTAGGAAGGTACCTTGTGGAACAAGAAACAAGAACTTGTGAGAATCTTGTCTGAACAGAAAAGAAGTAAAGAGTTATACTTACTGGGTTCCAGGGATGAAGACACTAGTGAGACTAACACAACAGTTTTTAAGATCTTCTTGTGCTCTAAACACTTCGATTCCTTCGTTGTAACTGCTTCCAAACGCAGCAGTTGCTATAATATCAGCCGTCAATCTCCGAAACTCTCTGTTCATCTCCATTTGCTTCTCTCTTTTAACATCACTCCACTCGTCTAGCATCCTCAGTGTGCACTCCACCATCACTTTCGTCATGACCTGTTCAAAGATTAGGTTATAACTAACATATGTCATTATCATAGTCTTGTTGAGAAAGAAGACCTTGAGCCTATCCATGGAGAAAGCAGGGTTCAAGATTCTTCTATGGCGAATCCAATCAACACCTTCGAGAAAGACAAGTCCCTTCATGCCGACAAGTTTAAAGAACTCAGGTCTTATCTTTGGTTTAACAAAGAAACCTGACTTGCTCGACAAGATCTGCTTGACGAGTTCAAGATCTGAGATGCATAGCATTGGCTCTGTTCCGTTCCAGTAAAGAAACGTCTCTCCTAGTAACATACATACCATAAACAAACGTGTGTGTATCACGCACTAAGATTAAGATGGAGATAAAACCTCACCGTATAGAGACATCCATTTTTGGTAATGAGGAAAAATACGTGGAAAGATGTCATTGGAGTTTGGATCAAGAATCGAAAGGTGAGATTCTCCTTTCATCTTGTTTATCTCGTTGATGTTTCCATACAAGAATCTGTACTTTGGTCCGGAGATTCCTTGTTTTTTGAATCTTCTTGTCAACGAGAATGGCTGCCAAACAAGGATCATAAAAACTTTATATATCTTAGGAACAACAAAGAGCAAAACAAGCAATGGTAAGATAGGATTAATCAGGGTTATGAGCTCCATTCAAAGAACAACACAAGTGTTTTTGTGTGTATAATTGTTGGTTTAGTAGTGTTTATATAATATAATGACATGCACACATATATATAAATTTGTAAAATAAGTACGAGGCCAGTTAACTCAGTGACTTCTATTTTAAACATGAAGTAAGCACAAACACGTATTCTTCATTTTGAGAAAAAAAGTAATTAATTTAAATAAAATGCGATTTCTATATGGTAAGATGGTAGAGTGGATTCTATATTTGTACATGGCATATAATGTCACGCAATCACAATATTAGTAAAAGGTATGGAGATGTGGAAGTCTTCGAGATTCATAAAATTATTCATGAAAGTAAAACTATTCATACTTTGATGTATATATAGTAAATAAATATTACATTTTTTCTTTTCTTTATTATTCACGTTTAATTATTCACACTTGGATGTTATTTTTATATAGTAAGTGAATTTGTTAAGACGTAACTGTCCACTTTCTTTAACTTTAATATCTAGGTTACTTTTGAACAAGAATCACACTTTAAAAAAAAAGACCATTCACATTAATTCTTTTATAAATCCGAGTAGATGGTCTTGAAAAATGATTTGTTGTTAATATATCAGGAACATATGATATTTCTAAAAATTATTTTGTTACAAAATAGTGTAATGTAACTGTAGAAGTTTGATTTTGTGATTATATATGATAAGATGAAAAGTGAAAACTTTTTAGTTTTCAGCTATCAATAGTTCTGTCTCTGGTTTAGCTGCTATGCAATATCATTATATCAATATACAATATCAAGTAGCACATTTAACCATGATTGATCCTTTCTTGTAAATATTGTACTCTTTAAGAAACGAGTGTATGCTACCTCTCTTATTCCTCTGTATTGTTTCATATGCACATTTGATGGAACTTTTATGTTATAGGTGATTTTGGTAAGACTGAACTATCTACTTTCTTGAACTTTCGTATCTTGGTTACTTTTGAACAATAACAAAAAATTTAAAGAAAGAGAAACATTCACATTAGTTCTTTTACAAATCTGAATATAAGGTCTTAACAATGACATGTTAACATATCCAGCTCAGGCTCATATGATATGGACCAAACTAAACGGTTGGGAAACATGAAAGATAATTTTATAGATTTATTGGTTTATAAGGAAGTAGTGACAAGAGTACAAAAATTTGACAAGTGATGAATGTAAGATCGGTTGAACAGAACTCAGAAGACTGGTAATGATCTCCTGAGGATGAACATTGAGTTGTGATGGAGATTAACAAACTAACCCTAGTCTAAAGAGAAGAGAGTCAGATTTGATATTTAAAGCTCTGCCTCGATTTCGTTGAAGTTCCAGTCTCTTCTCCCTGCACGGCTTCGCACTAACCTTGGGGAAGCTCCTTGTGTTATCATCAGATCACCTGCCTGGAAATTGGGTTGTGGGGTTACCTTTGAGGATGAAGCAGGGAAAGTGTTGGACCTTGCAGCTCGAATGAGTGATTTCGTAGTGAGGCAGCTCGCAATCACAGAGCATCTTCCTTCGTTGTCTGAGCTAGACACGGAGTAGCTTCTAAACGAGTGGGACGGGCTCTCCACACTATGACACACGAGGCACGCAAAGCTCATTCTTCTTCTTCTGTGGAAGTGGTGAATATCTTGTGTGAGGCTTCGATCACAAGAAAGACTCCTGCATCTTGACAAAAGCCAAACTGATTCAGAAAAATTCATTTTTATACAGCAAGAACTACAAAGAAGCTAGCCGTTCACCAAAGTCAGCATAGTAAACTCCTCTAGACTCATCCATAACAAGGTTTACTACATAAAACAAAATCTGACCCGTTTCTTCAACCAGGACTCTTGTCTGTTTGACACAGCATCAATAATAACATCATGGAAATTTCTCTTCTCGAGGATGGTCACTAACCACAACAAGTAAACTCCTCTAGACCCATCGCAAGCTTATTATAAACACAAAATTTGACCCGCTTCAAGTAGCACTCTTGTCTGATTGACACAGGCATCAATAACAACACCATGGCCAGGCTGACTTTTCAATAACCACAACAAGCAAGTAAGATAAAGAAAAAACAAAGACAAAAAAAGCTCATTACTTTATCAACTAAGAGCTCATGAACACTTATGACATAACTAGCTACTAAATCCGTATTACTCAGACATGACATCTACAGAACAAGACTCATCATCTAAGACTAGACTCTTCACAGCACCAAAAGGAGGCCAAAGTGAGACTAAAAGGCCCAATCTTTAACTTAGCCTGAATCAAAAGGTCTATCATTTGAGAATTGAGATAAACTCTAAACAGCAAATTCAACTCTAGATATACAAAGTTGCGCTGAAACCCATCATCAACTGGTGAGAAATTTGTGATCTTTATGGAAAAATCCATAAGAATCGAATGCAAATGCATGTTAGACAGAGAGAGAATGAGAGATATTTGAGATCTGGAGACGGGAAGCTTACCCTTGAGAGATTCTCGAAGACGAGGAAGAAAGCCTCGTGGCGAAGTGTCGCTTCCTTAATGCGAAGACCCAGAAGCTCAGAGTCGCGGCCCGATTATTATATCTAAGTTTTTACTGCGACACGCGCCGCCACAAGCGAGTTTTCCCGCGTGCGAGGGTTACTCGACTGACATTATTTTTACGCCAATTTTAACCGCTTCCAATTTATTATTTACTAAAGAAACTTGAGTAAATCTAACGGGTATTCGATCCAGTAAAATAGAACTAACTAAAACTAGAGTGAACCAAATAGAATAATTAATTTAGATTTAGTAATACCGTCTAAATTAAATAGATGTTATTTAAAAAATAAATAGATAACATGCGATGTATAAACTAATCAAACTGAATAAACTTAATATAAAATTATAGCTATATATAAATTAAGGAAATTCTCTCACATGATCCTAAATAGGTTTTTTCATAAAAGGAGTTCACAAAAAAATAAAATAACTAAAAGAAGTGAAATTAAACAGGCAAAAGATGCATATACTCTTATTTTATATAAATATAAAGAAGTATTTAAATAAATAAATGAAAATAAAAATGAATAATTTTTGTATAGTTGACAAATTACAAATTTTAAAATTCAAACTATTTATTTAAAAAAAATCAAATTTATTTTTCGAATTTTATTTTCACAAAATTTTGTTTTGAAATTCATAAATTCTTCTCAAATACGTTTTTAAAATTTAAGTTTTTATTTTTTTGTTGTAATTCAAACTCCATTCCTCAAAATCTCACTTTTCAAATCTAAACTAAAAATTTTAATTAATTAATTACAAGGTATAAATATTTATTTATCTTTTAAAAAGTTGATCATTTTAACGTTTGAACGCCATTATGATAAAAACATTTATTATCATCCTATATAATTTCTCTATAAATTATATAATATAACATTTGCATAAAAGCATTTTGCTCTTTACCCCTCAATGCAGAAGACCAGACGACAAAGTAGCCATTCAGGTGGATCAAAAGATCGACAAGACAAGAGTCATTCGTACACACAGCCCATTCATCCTTGCTTGTCCAAAAGAACATTGAACAATAGCGTTGTAGCAAAAGAAATATTAATTTTGTCGGATAATTTCAAGCTTTGAGAAACTTAATATGTTAATAAATATTTAGTATTTTAAAAAATAAACATATAAAATAAATTTAAAATAGAAAAAATAAGTATTATATTTATGTTAGATTTGTGTTTTCATATCACAAATGTTAAAGAAATTATTTTTCACTACAAATATATGCCACATGAAGAATTGTTCCACAAAATTTAAGATAGTAGACCATAAAACCAAAAAAAATAATATATCATAAAAGATTTAAGAAAAATATTAAAAATTTTAATTTTGAAAAATTTATAAAAAAAAAATTATTCTTACATTTTTTTGTGTGTCTAAAGATCTGAATCTTTAATAAAAGTTGAAAATGTCAGAACAACCATGTATAGTTTTAAACATCATTTATATTGTACTGAAGTACAGAGGGAATAAATTTTACTATCGATCTTTTCTTTTTGGCAAATAATATTCAGCATCATTTACTGACTAGTTGATAAGTCATATGCCTCTTGGGTTTTGGATTTTGCACTCAACGGCGAGAAGTACAATGTGGGGCTTTTACGTAACCCGTTTTAATGGTGAGGCTTAATGCTATCCACAGACTAATATAGGCCCATTGAAAACTGTTATCAATATGATGAGCTACACTTCTCCAATACATTCATTCCACAAGCAGATGTAACTAGTATATACAATAGTCTAAGAGCATGATTATCCGGGGTTCTTAGGAGGGTTTCTTGCACTGTTCGCGTCAGTGGGGTCCATGAACAGTGCAAAAACCGCTTCTAAAAACTACTAAATAAGAACCGGTTTTAAAGAGTTTCTTACACTGTTTGCAGGCTCCACTGACACGTGGCGGCCCGCGATTGGTTCGTTTTTTAATTTTCTTTTTCTTTTTTTTTAAACAGCAAAAAAAACAAAAAAAAAAATTTAAGAACCCCCATTAAGGGTTCTATGGAAAATGATGGCCTAAGTACGTTCTTTTCCTTCCAAGTACTCCCTCTGGTTTATTATAAGTGTCACTTTGAGTTTTTACACACGAATTAAAAAAACAATTAATTTTATATATTTTCTATATAAAAACACAATTACCTATACACCTAACCATATTTCAACCAATATAAAAATAAACTGCAGCATAAAATTAATAAATTTTGCATCGAAAATCGAAAACGATACTTATTTTGTAACAAAAAAACTTCTCTAAAACAACACTTAATATGAAACGGAGGGAGTAGGAGTTTTTTCCTCTCCCTAGTTTATTTCCTTTGACATTTTTTCAGCTAATTAATACTATTGAACTTTGATATTCTTGTTATTTTTTAGTTTTAAAGGATATACAACTGAATTTAACACACTAAGATATACTGTCAAAAAACTCAGGATGAGCACAAAAGCACTTGTAGATGAGGGAGTAAAACGAAAAATGTGAATTTAGGTAATGTTATCTTGAAAATGATGACGATCGAGCTTTCAATTTCAAGACAAATATTTTAGGGATTTTCTGTGAATAGCCGTAAGAGAACAGCCACTAGACATGTTCACATTCATGTAAGTAGTCTTGTTTGGGTTTGGATCTCTTGGAAGAATCTTATGGGCAGATAGGTACTTAGACGACTGTGACATTTTTCTTATTTTATGGAAATGAACGAAATTAAAATGGGAGCCGATTCAAAATTGTATCCCATTATCGTTATATGCTTCCATTGGATATTTTGGAACCCATATTTTTAACTTGGCAAATGTGAAAATTTACTATACAAGTTTAAAATTTATCATCGGTTTTACAGTTGAATAAATGCACTGCGATAACAGAAAATTACTTTGACATCATTAAATTTTATTTTATTTTTTGAATTAAAGTAAATTTTACTTTCAGACATGCCATTCCATAAAAACTCAACATCTATGGAATGAGATCATAGAGGAAAAAAAAAAGAGAAGAACAAGCATATTAAGTTATCAACTAGGTTTCCTGGTTGTAAACATATAGTTCACAATAATTTCTATTTTTTTTATACTTGATATTCTTTTAAAAACGCAAAATCGTTGGAAAGAGACCATAGAGGAAAAAGAAGGAAAGTATCCACAAATAATTTGTCAACTAGGGTTTTGGGTTGTGACAACATGTATTTCACAATTATGGTTCTTCAACATGTGCGGAGACTTTTGTTATCATACATTTAAAAAAGAATCAAAAGAATCTATTAGGAGTCGATAGAACCACATCAGTATGGTGGAGTTTCACGCATGGGACTACTAAAAACAGTCGACTCTCGAATTCCTTGGAAAACATATTTTAATTGGTTTCAAATGAAAGATAAAAAACAAAAGAAATTTGGTTTATAATTATTTTTGTTTTGATAGATAATGTTTGTGTGATTTAATATGACGTTGTAGAAACTAGTCTCCACGCTAATCGTGACCGTCAGTTTTCCTCCATCTCTTCTAAAAGTTACATTATTCATCTCTTCTAAAAATTCCATCACTTTGAATTTTAATGTAACATCCCTATATAGCAGTATATATTGAAAAGTTTTAAAAATTGATTTGATTATTTATATTTATAAAACGCTTTTATTTTTTCGCTATACATTTAGAAAAAAACAGTAAAATTAAATGTGATTAAAAAATATGATTAAATTAGAATAATCAAAATGATAGTAATCTATCGAGAAGTGTGAATGAGAAGAATAAAGCATGAAAATAATTGTGTGATTATTGCAAAGTTAATAAACAAGTTTTTCAAACTTCCAAAAATTAATGCACCAGCAATCGCACATGACGGAATCTAGGGATCGGGTGAACGGATATAAAAATCCCATTACTCATAGATGGTCAAAAGCAAAGCATTATAACTGGTATTTGAGCTAAATTCATACGACTATAGAGTCATGTGTGACTTCACACTAGTAACATTAGTAACGATGTTGAGACGCTAGGTGAAAGAGGATAATTATAACATCCTAATTTGTTGCATAGGACAATATATGTTGAAATACTTAAAATGATTTGGCTACCTATACTTACACTTATTTATTTGAGTAAAGTTTTAAATATTTTAGTTAAGTAGTCATATGATGAATGATATATGGCTGCCAAAATAAATAAAAAATTATGTGGTAATTGCAAAATTAATAATAAATTTTGAGCTTCTAAAAAATAATTGTATTGACTGTCGTATAGGGGTGGGACCCACATACCAAATGAAAGACCGTGGAAGCCTATTAACCATAAATAGTTTTAAAATAAATGTTGTTTTACGATTTCAATGTAAAATTTATTAACTTATACTCCTTCCAGTTTTTTATATTTGACGTTTTAGAAGAAATTTTTTGTTCCAAATTATTTGACATTTTCAATTCTCTATGTAAAATTCATTAGTAGTTAATGTTAGATGATCAATGATATTATAGCTTATATTTTATTACTAGTTGAGTTGTTGTTAAGTAAACAATTAACGATATTTTTGTTTAGAAAATGATAAAAAATTATTTTTTTTTAATCTATGTGCATAATCTTAAAACGTCAAATATAAAAAAAATGGAGGGAGTATGCTATTTCATTTTTTATTGGTTAAAATGTGATTAGGTTTGTAGATAATAATGTTTTTCTTTCAAAAATATGTAAAATTAAATATTTTTTTAATATGTATTCACAAACCTAAATCGACAGTTAAAATGAAACAGATAAAATATACTCCCTCTGTTTCATTATAAGTGTCATTTTAGATTTTTGCACACGGATTAAGAAAACAATTAATTTTGCATATTTTCCTATATAAAAACACAATTACCTATACACCTAACCATATTTCAACCAATAGAAAAATAAACTGAAGCATAAAATTAATAAATTTTGTATCGAAAGTCAAAAACGACACTTATTTTATAAAAGAAACTTTTTTAAAACGACACTGAATATGAAACGGAAGGAGTATAAAATAGGAGACCACGAGATGTTCCACTTGTCCCGTATGATCTTATTTAGTTAAAATAAAACTGCAATTGTTATTATGAGGACGGGCAAGGAAGAGTATGTATATCAGCTACTTCAATGTCGGCAAAAAAAATAACAGCTACTTCAAGTCCAACACAAACGAGGGAAAATGGTCGACGAATGATCTTCATTTAAGTTCGTGCAGTTTCGTGCTAAAGTTTTGTTGTTTCACATCATAAAAGCAAATGTTCTTTTCCAATAGATTTTTGTAGCAGATAAAA
Source organism: Moricandia moricandioides (assembly GCA_905132885.1). Classification (NCBI taxonomy): domain Eukaryota; kingdom Viridiplantae; phylum Streptophyta; class Magnoliopsida; order Brassicales; family Brassicaceae; genus Moricandia; species Moricandia moricandioides. The sequence goes on from CAJHQQ010003363.1 coordinate 22,100, forward strand.
TGGTAAAAATAACTTATCCATTTGTAGGTAGATGACTCATAATTCACAAATACTATTCCCTCTTATAATCTGCAACTTCAATACCACTTGAAATGAGTGTTTTTCTCACATTTATTTCTCCTCTTTTTTGGAGTATCGTTTTTCGATTGGATTCTCTGTGGAAAGGTAGACGACTTTTGTCCATTAAGTAAAGAGAGTACCTTTTTTATTATTATTAAAAGAGAGTAAATTAGTAAATTACTTTATATTGATAACGTTTGGATAAGTTTTTGTCAAAAAAGTTTGGACAAGTTTTTCAACTATTCTTGACTATTTGTACACCCATATTAACACATAACTATTCTATCCCATTTGTCTAATTTTCTGTCTGAATTTTGTTTATCTGTTTTTCAAAGGAAACTAAATTATCTATTCTTTTATTATTACATACTCATGTAAGAGCATGATTAACGTAGGTCTCTTAACAAGGGGTTTCTATTTTCTTAAGAGACCGTTTTTTAATTTTAACTAAGAAAACTTAAGAACCGTCTCTTAAATAAGAGACATAAGAGACGTCTTTTATCCGAAAAAATGTAAAAAAAAAAGGTCAAAAAAATTAAAAACCTCATCTTAAGAGACCCGGTTTAAAGATGACCTAAGACTCTTAAGGTTTCAATCTCTAGTTAATAAACTTTGTTTATAGTAAAAAAATATAATAAGTTTTGAGCTTATATATATATATATATATATATAGACCTATGTTTTTGGTAAACTAAAACAAATTCACATAAGATATATATTTTGAAATGGAAATAATATTAGTTGATATATACTGTATAGCCAAATTGACAGGTAGACCGGATGAATATGAAGGTATGACTATAAACAGAAGAATCGCATAATGAGCATTGAGCAGAATAGTGTTCCAAGAAAAAAAGAAAAAGAAAAAGAGCATTGAGCAGAATTACGTTTTGGCGTTATTTACGTCACACTTTAATTTAAAATACATCACTAATGAGCTGAGATGGTGTGAACGTGAAAAATATGGTGTGGGCATATAGTATTTTTTTTTAGCAATCGCCATTTTTCTTCTTCATTTTACGAGGACAATAATTGAGAGCAAAAGTGGAGCTAAAATTCCACAACGGATATCATTACAACTTTATTTTATTTCGTTGAGTTTGATTTTTTTTTTGTTTAAAGCTTCTGAGTGCATCCCGTAGGTCATGTTTATCCACGGTTTTTTAGCCGAAATTCTTAACTTATAATTTTAAGTTTTTTTTTTAATTTTCTCGTTAATGGACGTCTTTTATATCTCTTATTTAAGAGACGGTTCTTAAGTTTTCTTAGTTAAAAGTTAAGAAACGTCTCTCAGAAAAACTAAGAACACCATGCTAAAAGACTTGAAATAAATATGCTCTTAAGATCTTCACATGGCCAACTCTATATAGACCCTATACATGTTTGATGTTTCCATGCTCTTTGAGACTATGATGATGCCCTTAGGATCTTCACATGGCCAACTCTATATAGACCCTATACATGTTTGATGTTTCCATGCTCTTTGAGACTATGATGATGCCATTGGGCGTACCCTAATTTCACCACCTACTCTACTGAGTATATGCATGTGGAAAATTATGTCCACATATCTCTTCATAGTAAGAAATTATCTATAACAATACTTAATATAAAATATATATATAATAACACTTAATATAAAACAGAAAAAATATTAATTATTATAAATAATTAGTAATACCGAAAAAAGTTTGGAATGTTTAGACATTATTCATATGCTATGCTATTTCCAAACAGCCCAAAAAAATAGAGAGACCTCAGAAGACATGAGTTTAAAGTTGAATGTTGATGATAACTACACTATAATGTCATAGACTCATAGCGCGCTATGTAAAATTAGGTAAATTTAGTTAAATAAATATTCATAGTCTTACTAGTACTCATGCGATTAGATGTAACACATACTACTTATTAGTTTTGATATTCTTTTGTATATTTATTTAAATATTCTTAACGAAACAAGGATACTTGATAACTTGATGTTATGTTGGGAAATGGTATACACGAACATTTATATCATACTAGAATTTGAGACTTCCCCTGAGAATTATACACTGCATAGTGCATTTGAAGTCTCTCAAACAAGTTTTTATGTTTTTTATTAATCTATCATATCCTCTTTTCTTTTCTTTTTGGATTGATAAACGATTCTGGATTCATGATTATACATGGAAACATATCATTTTTTTTTTTGCGAAAGAAACACATCACTTTTTTTTTGAGAAAGAAACATATCATTTGAGCCAATGTTAATAAGGTATCAACCTGAAAGCACTACATTACAACGTTTAAAATAACCTTTTTGCTAAAATAATGATCATAGTGCAGACTGCTCAGCTTTTGTAATGGAAGAATAGTATTTTGTTACAAAACAGTACTTATAAATCACAAAAATAAATCTATATTTTCTATTAAAAAATATATATTTTTTAAAAAATAATTGATTTTATTGAGTTAATATTAATTAAAAATTATTAAAAATTGAATATTATAAAAATTCTATGAGTTAATGTGTTTATGAAAACGCCAAGAAATATTTTTTTAGAGAAACAGAGGGAGGGTTAAATCTTACCTGTAAATCTGCAATATTCTTTACTAGTAGTATTCCAAAAAATATTTTATGACCACGATGAAATTGTGTTTACAAGTTTCTGACGTGTAACTGAGTCATTTTAAATTATAAATAGGTGAGTGGATTTATATTCGGAAAAATGAAAAAAGTGTTGGTATGTGATTTACAACATCCTCAAATCTAAAATTTTACTTTTGAAAGGCATAATAAAATATTGAGGAATAAAATAGTTTTGATTTGACAAATGAGACCGACCGGCCCTAAAAGGTATGCCGTATGCGTCAACGTGATACAATTACAACCTTCCAATCACAAAAGAGAACCAGTTGGGCTTGGTTTGCGATTTTGGTTATTGCGAATAATTATGCTATTATTTGTTACAGTTTTTATGTATTTCATTTAAACTCAGTTAATATTTTATGGGGAAAGAATCTCCATGACTCCAGTAAACTCTAGCTATCTGTAATTTTGTCTTGAGAATACAAAACTTAAAATTTGATTTATCGTGTATTAAAATTTAAAACCTCTAAGAGCAAGTACATTGAGGGTTTATAAGGGGGTTCACACAGTTTTCTAGATGAACAGTGATGAACCCGTGCCTTTGGGGTTCACTCTGGTGAACCCGTATCACCACTGTTCACGATACGTGGCGGCCCGCGATTGGTCTATCTTTTTTTTTTTTTTTTTTTAAAAAGAAAAAAAAACAAAAAAATTTAATAATAAGAAAATAAAAAGATGAACCCCAAGGGGGTTCATTGATGTGGATGCCCTAACGATCTTTTATGTACAACCACATGATCAAACCATTGTGTTTTTATACGTCTACGAATATTTGCAATATGCTTCTTTTTAGATCGAAAGGTGGTCTGGGCCTTACAACCCAACTGGGGACAAGAGCCGGTTGTTTAGTCTCCTCCCCAAAATTATCAACTGTATTTGAACCAAAGATCTCTAAGTTGTTGCTTTTAAGTCTTTTTTAGTTGAGCCAACTCGTCTTGGGTGAATATTCACAATTTTTAGTAAAATGTTTTGGTTTCTACTTAATGTTTTGTTGTTATTATAATACTTAGTTATTTTGGGTTAAATATTGTACAATTTAGTTTTAAATTCTGAACAATATTCTCTCCTAAGCCATAGCCGTTGTTTTAATTATGTTTGGTTTTTAGTAGTAGGCTTATATCGAGTTTTGATTTTAAAACTATTACTACAAATACACAGTAAACCAGATAATATATCCCTTTAAAAAATCGTATATAATCATTATTTCTCATATTTTAAACAAATTAATATTTTGTAACCAGTTAAACTAATTTCAGGACCGATTCTAATCTAATAAAATATTAATGTTGGGTTTCCAAAATTTTTGAAAAAATTACATAAATAAAGATTTTTTTTAAAAAAAAATTGAAATCCCCAAATTTATATAAAAATTTAGTTTAAAATTTTCATAAATCATCTAAAACTCCCTAAATCTCAAGGCTGCAGACTAATTTTAAATTTTATAGTATTGAAAAAGTCGAATAGTCTAAAAGAGTTAAGGATTTTGTCTCACGTCATCTACAGCGACCAATGAAACCTACGAGACCGTTCCGCTGTATTTTACTAGATAACCTTCTTTGACTTCAACGACTAGAAAACAATAGAATTTGGAAGAAATTAATGAATTAGACAAGTGGAGTATATGAAACTTAGGCATTTGTTGTGTTTCAAGAAAAAAAAATTACTTCATCTATTTTATTAAATATTATTTTAATTTTTTACACACAGATTAAAAACAATTAATTTTACATGTTTTTTATATAAAAACACAATTACTTATATATTTAATCATTTTTCAACAAATAAAAAAATTACAATAAAAATTAATAAATTTTACATTAAAAATTGAAAATGACACTTATTTTGTAACAAAATAATTATTTACAACGACACTTGATATGAAACGGATGAAATACTTCATGAAATATAGAAATATAGATGAAAATAGAAGTAAAATGGGATTAACTATGGAAACTAACGTTTTTTTGAAAAAAAACAAAAAAAAAATCTTTCATGAAGATGGCTAGCCTCATGTTTTCACCAATGAGAATACAATGAAAAGAGAACATTTTAATTTAGTAGGTACTGGCAGATGGTTGTATTTTCATGTTACATCTTATTTTATAAATCTTATTATGTCCACTTTTAGTTTCTTGATTTTCTATATATCCTCTATTTTCCAGTATACAAATGTGTGGTTTTTAGTAAGAAAATAAATACAAAACAATTGCAGTTTTATTTATTCAAAGGTGTGTTCGGAAATCTACGGTTGTGGAACCCATTTGTACTTTTGCAATTTATTTTGTTACTATGTACGTCATACTGAGATGAAGCCAATCTAAATTAAGTGCCCGACATGTACGTCGTTGTTACAGATGCAACTTGGAATTTTAAAACGTGGTTATATTAAGGAATACATACATACATTCTATTAATAAAAATATTACATACATTTTAGCTATATTACATATAGTTAGTATTTAAAAAAATATAACTAGTACGTATTTAGGTCACTCTAAAATTTTATAGTAATTGAGATATCAAGAATTATTTTTGTCAGAAATAGATTTTCTATATTTTATCATGTATTTTATGATTTATATTTATATATGTTACTTTTCTGTCAACAGAAAATTACATTGTTAATATTATACTGATCATCCTAACATTTTAAACAGCTTTTATTGTTATTGATAGATATCCAAAATAAGAAAATTTTAATTGTTACAAATTAACTATGTACCACCCGGCACCATGATGTTTGATTAAATTTGAATCTCAGGATCATTGGTTCCGCAACAATTTATATATTCTACAATAGCATCAAAACATATGATATGATAATGTGAACTTTATAAGTTCTTGTTAACATCAAAACAAGGAAAACATCAAAAGTTCTCACTCATTTTCCAATTAATTGATATAAAACACGAATAGCAATAATAATAGAAAAACACGAATAGCAATCTTTTTTTATAAACAAACAGTTTAGTGAGCTGGGAATACCATCAACTGGAAGACCAGATCGCCCAACATGGTCCGTGAATAAATCGTTTGGAAACCTGCCTTTAATACTTTTTGTTTCGTTGTTTTGTTATCAATTAAATACATTTTCTTGTCTCTTTTGTGAATTTATTTATTTTGTCTTTTCTAATTATCTTACCGTCGTATTCTCGTTTTGATCAGTCAATTTGTCAGTCACGTCATATTTTGAAACCCTAAATATATTAATAATTATTAGTTTGAAAAAAATATATTAATAATTATCCTTGGATAATACTGTATATAAGAATTCAAGTAAACTGAAAACATGCAACGCCGGTAATCTAAGTGTTTTTCTTTATTTCTCTCATCTACTAGCATGCTTTTCAAAATTCATGAAGCCGTATACAAAAAAATATGGCGACAACATATATCTTAACATTTGATGTTTCGTAATTTGATAATCTTTGATTAATAAAGCACTATAGAACTAAGATTTTATCGAGATGCATTAGTCCTCCCTCGATCAACACATACAAGTGTACCGACTACAATCAAATGTATAAGGCTTTGATCGTCACTATATGTTGGTTTCCACATCTGCTTTTGATTTATGGATTCTATCCCCGTCTTCCGATTTTTACGGGTCTTTTCTGAAGTTTAAACTTATTTATTTATTTTAAATTACTCCAACTTAAATTAGCACAATTCTACAATTTTCTAAGCACAGGACTGAAAATTAACATACTATAATAAAATAAATAGTTAACTTAATTTTGTAAACATTTTACATATATCACCATATTTCAGAAATCGAAATGTTACAAAAAAAACTATAGTTACATACTTATTATAAACTGGATTTGAGAATTAGTATGTCATGCATCTATCATGTTAAAACAACCACGGGGACAATGGCAATAAATAAAATTTAACAAGGGTCTTGACTATTCCATATACAAATGGGTTATGTTTATATGACATTATGTGAAGAAGAAAAGTCTGAGGTGAGGAAGGGAAGATGGGTTAAGTGTCCGGCCGAATAGCTAAGACGAATCCACACATCAAGTTGGCTATTTTAGATTCAGACACAAAACTTCTCATAGACATTGATGGAGTGATGGAGAGATGCGTTGTCTCTTTGTTTCCTTCCTATTTAAAGTCAACCAAGTCTCCGCTTTGTCCCATATGTTCATTTTGGCAAATTAAAAAATAATTTCAGAAAAAGACAACCTAATTATATTTTATAGTCATGAAAATAAAAGCAAAAATCTACACCATACATGCATTCAAATGAAAAACCAAAATTTCCATGTGATAATATCTTGGAAATATTGATAATTTGGTATTTAAAAGTTTTGTAGAAAATTTAAAACAATATCATAGAACTAGACCAACGGTAGGTCCTTCAGTCGGCTATTACCTACCGTTTTCCTTTGTTTCTACTCATGTCTGATCTCCAATTACAAGTTGCTTCCATGATAATAATGTGTGACGGTGTTTCCTTTTTGTTTTCTTCTCATTAAACTTTTTTTTTTGCTTACTGACCATTCCCTTTTTATGCTATTGACTCACCAAACTTTGTATTTGATCTCCAATCTGTCATGAACTTTTGTTTTTGCTTACTGACCATTCCCTTTTTATGTAATTGATTCACCAAACTTTTATTTGATCCCCAACCTGTCATGAGTACCATATATTTTGTTTCCCCTATCTACAAAACCATTCAATTTCCTTGTCAAAAATAACATCCAATTTAAATTTATTTGCAGGTAACAATTGTGAATCACTATTTTTATGGAAGAAGAAATTCATATATCAAAATTCAGAAAGAGCAGAGTCAAAAAAAAAAACAAAAGTATGTTAGTTCGGTCGGAAAAATATATGTAATAGCTAGTTTAATTTGTTCTACGTTCTGATTAATTCGATCTAAAAATTTGATACAAAAAATATCTTTATAAAATCATGAAGCAAACCATATATCAAAAATAATATTTGTTAGAAATGAAACAAACTATATACATAGTAAAAAAAATATAAACGTGAAATAATCACTTTGTTTTGGATATATATATTGGATGATACATACACATGCTGGAAATTTATCATATGCATAAATTTAAAAAATTTATATACCATATTCATAATAATTATTGAATATATAAAATGTAGGTAGCTAGAGTTTTAAATGAATATTATAATCTATTTTATGAATTGGCATTTTTGCGTTAAGCCAAAAAATACAGTTCAACTGGTGCATTTCTTCAGAGTAAACAAGCCAATAATATGAGCCAGCTAATAGATACTAGATTTTAGCCACTCCCCAATTTAAATTGCTATATTTTCATAAATAAATATTTTCAGTTTATTCTTTTGTGCCGTCTCTAAACCCTAAGCAAGAATGGTCTCACGTTCTTTGCCAATAATATTAACTTACGTGATCATTGATGTCTCCTGCTTAAGTTAAACAGATGTTAGAAAATCCATGTAATATGATATTATCAAAAACTAAAAGATATGGGAATCTTAGACTAAGAGTTGAAGTAAAGTAAAGAACAAGAGGAAAACAACAGAATATACAACTCAAGTCCAAGATATATGTCAAACTGTCAACATAGAACTGAAGACATCAAATATTAGACAAGTATTTAACTCCAATTATTTTGGCGATATTTTAAATGACTATATATTAAAAAACAAATAGGCATTTTGGAACTAACTGTATGCTACAAGTCTACTTTCCTACTTCTGTTTTTTTTTTTGAACTAATAGATTTTATTAAAATTTGACGAAATCATAGAGAGATTAATGTTTGCAGCGATGAAACTACTTCTGTTTTTTCTCCTATAATTAAATTTACTATTTGTACCTTGTTAAAGTTTTGAATGGTAAATATTCACTATAGTTCTAGCCTTCTGGGGACAAATATTCTCAGAGTCGGGTTTACGGGAAGTATTATGAAACATTTGAATGGAGCTTCCATTTTGTGGGGTCCCTATTTCTATTTTTCTGCTTATATATATAAATATATTAATGTATAGTAAATATAAAATAAAAGATAACTAATTATAATTATAAAATGATAATAAGTATATTGTTTTATAATACCATCATTAAAAATAGATAGATTACATTTTTTATGTAAGTTAAATTTATCTTTATTTTTTTTTAAAATTATTATTTACAAAAATAATTATAGTACTTTAAACTATTCACCTATTCTAAAATCTAAATTGGTGGTACACAATCAATTTAGTACCATCGAAAAAAATCAATATAGTAAATAATAAAAGAAATTTTCTCTTAAAATAGATAATTTATTTAAAAAGTAACTGATAAAATAACTAAAAACGAAAAAAAATTATTATTTTTTGTTTTGAATAGAACATCTGAAATTTAAAGACCGGCTCTGAATATTTTTGGGAAAATCGCATAAAAAACCTTGAAAGTGACATCCACTGACACTTTAAACCTTGAACTTTTTCGACTATCACTTTAAACCTTCAAATTGGCAATTGTATCACAAAAAACCTTCAACTTGGCTTACTTGTTCATCAAGTAAAAAGTTGACCTGTCCAACAGGTAAAAGTGATGATGTGTAGGTTTTTTCCAAAAAATAATAATTATTTAACTAAAATAAATTAAAAAAATCGAAAAACTAAAAAATTAGAATGAAAATGAAAATTCAAAAAAAAATTCAAAAAATAAAAAACCAGAAAATTAAAAATAAAAAAAAAATTCAAAAAACAAATAAATTAATAAGTTAAAATATAGAAAATTAAAAAAAAAGTTAAAGAAAAAATCACAAAATAAAAAAAATATTCTCTTTTAAATTACAAAATTATTTTAAATAAAACAAACATATCATCGTGACAATAACAATTTCAAATATATCACTAATGACGATGATGGTTTCTCACATAACCATTAACAGTGACGTTTTAACATATCTCTAACGATAGTTTGATTATTGACATATCTCTAACGATAGTTTCTAACATCATCATCAAAAAATTTGACATTATCTATCATTTAAAAAAAACTTGATATATCTACTGTTTTAAATGATGGTTATCGAAAACATCGTTATTGACATATCTACCATCATTTTTAACGATGATGTCAAAAATTAGCGTTAATGATATGTCCAAAACGTCATTGTTAATGGTTATGTGAGAAACTACCATCACCATAACTAATATCTTTGAAATTGTTATTGTCAACGATGATAAATATATTTAAAAAAAATTGTAATTAAAAAAAAATATTTGGAATTTTTTTTTTGAATTTTGTGCTTTTTATTTTCTTTTATTTTCTCAATTTTCATTTAATTTTATATTTTTTAATTTAATCTAATTTATTTTAAAATTTTTATTTTATTTTCTAAATTATATTTAGTTTTCTGAATGTTTATTATAGTTTTCTGATTTTATATTAATTTTTTCTGAATTTTATTTAATTTTTTCTGAATTTTATAAATTAAATAATTATTATTTTTTGGAAAAAACCTACACATCATCACTTTTACCTGTTGGACAGGTCAACTTTTTACTTGATGAACAAGTAAGCCAAGTTGAAGGTTTTTTGTGATACAAATGCCAATTTGAAGGTTTAAAGTGATAGTCGAAAAAGTTCAAGGTTTAAAGTGTGAGTAGATGCCACTTTCAAGGTTTTTTATGCGATTTTCCCTATTATTACCACAATTTTGTTAACACATTTTTCTACTATATATGATTTAGACATTTTAAGCAAAGCAAAGCAAAACATAAATATTGATTACACTTATTCAACGAGATCTTACGGCATTGAACAGTGATGTAACATCACTCTACAATAGTTGTGCGACGATGATAAGTTTGAAATACTGTGATCTATTTCTTGAGTTGTGTAATCTAAAATTTATAAAAAAGAAGATAAAATTTTCATATTTTATAGCTTGTTTTAGGTTTTTTTTTTTTAGCATCAATACTCTTTTTAGAGTGAGATTTGTAACTTTTAATTCAAATATAGTTGATAAATACTGCAGTGGAGGAAAATGAATGTGTAACATTCCGAGTTGTGATATGTAGAAAGATTTAAGAGAATTGATTTGGCTACCTATATCACCAAAGTTAACTTACTTTTTCCGTCACACATCTCTTTTAGAACTCCATGGTTAAGCGTGCTTATCCTGGAGTAGTGAAACGATGGGTGACCTATCGGGAAGTGATTCGCGATACCGTGCGAGTGAGGTCAAAACACAGGGAAATGTCGGGTGGTGATTGCAGGGACAGTAAACAATGATTTCGAGCCTTGAAAAAAATAACGCACCAACCGTTGGAACGGGAAGGGGCCCACGGACCGAGAGAGCGGGCGTGAGTGGCCCATTAGCCGTGGGTGGCTCATTAACCGTGGGCGGTCGGGACGTTATAGAATGTGACCTTGTATTAAGAAGGAACGTATATGTATATGTGTGTATCATATACTACAATGTTTTTAAACTTCAAATCTGACTTTGAAAAACAATTAGACGAGCAAATTTGCCTGAAGACTATTGTTTCCCCTCTCTGAGAATATTTTCATTAGGTATGGCCCTCTTTTACAGTTTCTTAGAGCATGATTAACCCTAAGAACCTGTAAGGGTTCTTATTTTTTTTTATTTTTTTTTTGAAATTTTTTTTTTTAAAAAGAACCGATCGTGGGCCGCCACGTGTTACTGGGACCCGCGAACAGTACAAGAACCCCTTAAGAACAGCTCTTAATTAAGAGATTTAGGAAATGGTTCTTAAAGGTTTTGGTGGATCCCACCCGCTAAGAACCCCCTTAAGAACCCCCTTTAATCTTGCTCTAATGATCTAAATTATTGATACTGTGGATCTCCCCGTGGTTAATATGTTGACTATTCGCATAGAATAATGTAATAAACAGATGAGGTTAAAAGAAAATTAGGCAAAAGACACACATTGCCTAGTCATATTCAACTACCATTGCATAATGATGGAGCGAACCACAATCTTTTTAGTAGCTAACAAATTATAAGCTTATTTTGGGGTCCAGATCCCGACCCTATAACCTAAGGGGGAAACAAATTATCTGCATTAAAAACAATTGAGTTAAGTGGTTATTCAACATTTCTTGATAGTTTTTTCATGTCCATAAAACTCAAATGAATTGCATTGATCTAGTGTCCACCTTGCTTTTGCGGGAGACATTTACTAGATATGATTTCATTTAGTGGGTGTAATTTTGATTACTCATGAGTCATGACTTTTGAATAACTAAAAACACTTTTTACCAATATAAGCCTATACATGTTTTGAACGTTGTTTTAAGGTCATATAACATAAGAACTGATGATGTCTGCTAATTACTGTCGTAAGACTGACGACATTTTGCACTCACAAATTGATGAAATAATAGCTAACAGATTTCCATTTCTAGCTTCCGAATTCTCAAAAGTATGAAATTTTTAATTTTACCGGAAACATAACTCAAAGTATATATTTTCAGATACTTTGGAATATGTTTTCCGTAAAATTAAAAAATTTACCATTAAATACTAATATTAACATATACATACATATATATATATATTTCAAGATCATCAATGCTCTAAGATTAGCAACAAATCTAACTAATATCAGTGTGGAGACTGGAACTTGGAAACTGTAAGGGTAGAAAAGACAGCGTAAGGAGTTTGGAAAACATGCGATCCAAGTCTACAAACGTAAGTGCCAAGTGCGTCTATTTGAGACTAGCTCGCAGACAACTAGAATCCAAGAGTTCAACCAATATATGCTTTGAGCATTTTTATTTGCTTTCTTCAAGTTGCTCGTCCGGTTGAAAAGTGGGAAAACATTATATGGAGTTCTCCGTTATAAGGAAAAGTCAAATTTGGAAAAGGAAAACCAAAGCTTCGAGTGCTGAGATTTTAAGATCTGAACTGTGACTGCAATACAAAGAAACTTAGTTTTAGGGCGAGTTATGTGTTCAAAATATTTTTCATTCATCATAACTTGAACTTCTCACAGTTTTGATGAAAAATATTTTCGTGCTAAAATTTGTAAATTGGGGTTACAAAAAAGTTGAAGATGAAAACCAAGCGTTGGGACTAATTATATAAATTGGGATTACAACAAAGTGAAGGAGAAAACTAAGCGGTGGCAGGATATTAAGACATGTTTACAAAATATAGATTGAACAAACCATCTTTGAGGGCTATTTTGAGTGTATCTATTTTGGAAAGTGTTTGGCTGATTGAATCTTAGAGTGAGATCTGATCTGAAGTATAAAATTTTCGTAGTTAGGATGGCTATATTGATCTGAGATATATTCGGCAATGCTTCATGTATGCATCTATGACCATGATTGGAACTAAATGTTAAGGCATGATCCACGACACTTTGTACATTACATAAGACAAGCCTTGATGGTGGATGATGTGAACTCAAATATGTCTTGACGATCCAAAAGGGCCATAAGTGGAATTCGCCTTGAACCATGTTGCATCTATGACGTCTAGCTCGTTAAAGTAAAGACATTTTTTACTCGATAATAAGTGAATATGTTTGTGAACCATATGAAAAAGTAGGACGACTCCCAGTCATTAGATAGGAGTTTTTTTTTTGTCAAAACAATCATTTATTTGTTTCCAAACAAAATATAATGTTCTTGGACATATTTATATATTACATTTTCAGATTTTTGGTTTAATGTAAGTGATTAATTCAAAATTAATAAAACTTCCGGCTTGAACCAAAAAAAAAAACTTTAACTAAATATTTAGTCAATTTTTTTACTGAACTTTTAACATTTAGTCAAACTTGACTACATTATTGATAAAAAAAACCTCAACTACATTGTTTCTTTTCAGATAATTTTATACTACACTGTTCAAAAACATTGCATATACATCATAATCCATTTTTAGTCAAATGAATCTTATTAATTCTGAGTCACGTCCAAGTCACCTGTAGGTGAAAACAATGAATCCCGTCAAACAGAAAAATGATCTAAGTGACCCCGAGGCTCCACCTTACCATACACTCACCATAATTATATTTCTTACTTATCCAAAATACTATCTTTTCCAAACTTAAAATAATTATATTTAAATTAAAAATCACTCCTTCTTCTCCCCGTTTCACTATAAATACAGCACCATTCTCTCATCTCTTACATCACAAGAAAATACAATCCTCAGTATAAGAATAAAAGAGAGAGAAAGACAGAAAAAAAGAAAAAGAAATACAAACAATTTTTTCTTTCTCTTGTTTTTATTAATCTTTAGTTAGAGAATGGGAGCTTTTGAAACAGAAAAAACCGCAAAAGATGCGGCGGTTGTAGAGACACAGTCACCTTCCGAAGACTTTGACCAGCCATCTCCTCTCCGTAAAATCATCTCCGTCGCTTCCATCGCCGCCGGTTTACAGTTCGGGTGGGCCCTACAGCTCTCTCTCCTCACCCCTTACGTTCAGCTTCTCGGTATCCCTCACAAATGGTCCTCTCTCATCTGGCTCTGCGGTCCCGTCTCCGGCATGATTGTTCAGCCCATCGTAGGTTACCACAGTGACAGATGCACCTCAAGATTCGGTCGCCGCCGTCCTTTCATCGCCGCCGGAGCCGCCCTGGTCGCCGTCGCCGTGTTCTTGATCGGATACGCGGCGGATATCGGTCATAAAATGGGAGACAAGCTTGAGCAGGAAACTCCGAGGGTCCGAGCCATAGGGATCTTCGCTCTCGGGTTCTGGATCCTTGACGTTGCTAACAACACTCTCCAAGGACCTTGCCGTGCTTTCCTCGCCGATCTTTCCGCCGGAAACGCTAAAAGAACACGAGTGGCAAACGGGTTTTTCTCCTTCTTTATGGCGGTTGGAAACGTTTTGGGATACGCCGCAGGTTTGTTTTAACTTTAAATTTATTCTATTCAAAAAACTTTGTTACAAAATATTCTCTCCGTTTCAAATTATATGATGTTTTAGAAAGTTTACGTTGTTTCAAAATATATGATGTTTTGAGATTTTAAAATATTTTTTAAAGTTTTAAAGTTATCTTTAACTTTATTGAAAACTGTTCAACCAATAAAATTTTAAAGTCTTTTTTTATAATTTGTTGAATGATTTTAAAATTACATCTTTAAAAGTATTTTTTATATAAATGTGAATTTCTTAATCTTTGTGCATCATCTATTAAAAAACGGAAGGAGTATAATTTGAAGAAAATAACAAAACTCCTACATGACAGGTTCTTACACCAACCTCCACAAGATGTTCCCGTTCGCAATGACCAAAGCTTGTGATATCTACTGCGCAAATCTCAAGTCTTGTTTCTTCTTATCTATCACACTCCTCGTCATCGTCACCGTCTCGTCTCTTTGGTACGTTAAAGACAAACAATGGTCACCTACGGTGGTAAACTCCGGCGACGAGAAGTCATCATCGAGTGTTCCCTTCTTTGGAGAAATCTTTGGAGCTTTTAAAGTCATGCAACGTCCCATGTGGATGCTTCTTATCGTCACGGCCCTAAACTGGATCGCGTGGTTCCCGTTTCTTTTGTTTGATACTGACTGGATGGGCCGTGAAGTGTACGGTGGTGATTCAGGAGGAGACGATAGAATGAAGAAGTTGTATAACAAAGGAGTACAGTCTGGTGCATTGGGGTTGATGCTTAACTCGATAGTTCTATTGTTCATGTCACTTGGTGTTGAGTGGATTGGTAAGAAAGTGGGAGAAGCTAAACGGCTTTGGGGGATTGTGAACTTCATCCTAGCCGTTGGTTTGGCCATGACGGTTCTCGTTTCCAAATTGGCGGATGATCACCGGAAAATCGCAGGTGAGTTTGCCGGACCGTCGTCTGGTGTGAGAGCTGGAGCGTTGAGTCTCTTTGCTGTTCTTGGTATTCCATTAGCTGTAAGTATTTCAGCTTTTGTCTTCATTTGAGTTTTGTTACATTTTTATATTTTAGCTAAATATAATAAACTATTTTTTTTTTACAGATTACTTTCAGTATTCCATTTGCACTAGCCTCCATATTTTCAAATAGCTCCGGCGCCGGCCAAGGTAAAATTGATGTAGTTTAATTAATAAATCTATATTCTCCTGATAATCCAGTAAAATTTCTTATCTAGTTAAAGTTTTTTTCCTCTTTTGTCAAGAAAGAAGTAAATATGTCCTTGGTTACTTTTTCAAAATCTTATGTGGACAATATCCATAAGTTTATCCATAGCGTTAGTTGGAACTTGGATGAGATTTTTTTATTTTAATAATTCGTAGGTTTCATTTCATCCAGTTTAATATAAAGAAAAATAGTTCCTCTTTATAACATAAATATTTAAACTGGATTTTTAAAGTGATCTTTTTCTTTTGTTTACAGGACTTTCTATAGGAGTTTTAAATTTGGCAATTGTGATACCACAAATGATAGTATCACTTGGAGGAGGATCTTTTGACGCCCTCTTCGGTGGTGGAAACCTACCGGTATTTGTGGTCGGAGCAATCGCAGCAGCCATTAGTGGAGTATTAGCGTTAACCATTTTACCTTCACCGCCACCAGATGCACCTGCCTTAAAGTCAGGAGCCATGGGATTCCATTAGTGTACTTTATGTTTAATATTTTATGTAAAACTCATCAAATACAGTACTGTTTTTCAAATCTGCAAACCTTTATAACCAAAAAGAATAGTTAAAATGATAAAATCTAAAAACCTTGGGTTGTTCTCACCCTTTCCTTTAGTTTGTTGTTGTTTTTGGCCGTCAATAACTATTGTGCCAGTGAATTTAATAAAAAAATATTCAACTTCTAAAATAATCTCCAAATTAAAAATGTACCCTTCTTATAATTTATGACAATCGGTGTAATACATGAAAAAGGAGTTGAATACTTGCACTAATTTGCATGATTTAGGTAATTGGTTAATATGTGTAACTTTGTTTAACCATTAAGTAAAATTAATTAATGATTTTTTAATATTTATTAAACATATTAGTTATACTCTTCTCACGAAAAAGTGCGTCAAATATACTGAGAATATGCAATAGTATTAAATAATAAACCTTAAATTTTCTTATCAACAAACTAGTCTAACATGACATGTTTTGTCTATTTCATGTTCACCTAACATTGACAAATACCACAACAGATACAAAGGAAAAATATTGCTGGCACTCAAGCGTATGCGTGTACATCATATTCTACACAAATTGTCTTACTTATATATTCTCTTCAAGTATAAATCCAATGCATTATAGCTTATAGATACAACCATATCTATACAGTATACACACCAAAAAAAATGGTAAAGCCTACTTATGAAAATCAAATCTACATATGCTTATCATTTTCCACTCGGACTATTATGTCTTCACCCAAACAAATTTTATGGATGTATTGAATAGGAAGAGCCGAAGTCCATGAAATGCATATGTAATTCTTCCACCTTTATAAAATATACCACATTTTATATAATAGTTTTGGAGAAAATATATATAAAGAAGGGGAGATCAACCGTTCCGAGTACCCTCTAATAGATACAGAGGTGTCGAACCCAAAGTAGTCAGAACCCTCTTAGTCATAGAGAAGCTCTAAAGAGTAATCGTCTACGTTAATCTGACGAACAAAATAATAAGAAGCTGATTGTTTTCTTTTGGAATCTGAATCTAACCCTCTCAAAATCGAATCGTCAGATGGATTGATCCCGCCTTGAAACTTCCGATGTTGCATTCCGTGATGGCTCCGACACGGAACCTAATCAGAGACGAAGAGCTCGGAGCGATATCAGACGACGATTCTCCATCTGGAAAGCGATCAAAGCTCGATCGGTTCCCTCTTAGCCGATGGGAACTCGCGGTGTCTCTCGGCGTCTTCCTCGTCTTCTCCTCGGGACTCTTCTGCATCTACATCACCATGCCTGCTGCTGAATTCGGCAAGCTCAAGCTCCCTAGAAGCATCTCTGATCTCCGCTTGCTCAAGTAACTCATAAAGACTCTAACTTTGTTATACGTTAATCGATATTTAGATCAATGCTGAGCTTCTTGATAGTGTCAATGTCAAAACTGGATAAGGGTATCAAGCTCATGGTTTCAAAGTTGTTAAAGTTGCAATTTTGAGCTTCTTGATAGTGTCAATGTCAAAAGGGTGTCTTGAAAGTTGATAAAGTTGTAATCTTGTTTTGGTTTCAGGGACAATCTAGCGAACTATGCGAATGAGTACCCGGCCCAGTTCGTTTTAGGGTACTGTGCGACCTACATTTTCATGCAGACCTTCATGATTCCAGGGACTATCTTCATGTCACTTTTAGCTGGAGCTCTCTTTGGTGTTATCAAAGGTGTTTTCTTGGTTGTTTTCAACGCAACTGCAGGAGCTACTTCCTGTTTCTTTCTCTCTAAGTTGATCGGCAGGCCATTAATTACTTGGCTATGGCCTGACAAGTTAAGATTCTTTCAGGCTGAGGTAAAGCTCCTCTTTTGCTTAATTAGTCACCTTTATCAGAAATGAGAATTCTCCATTTGGGGTTGTGATGGTTACTTCTGCTGTACAGATTGGTAAGCGTAGAGATAAGCTTCTGAACTATATGTTGTTTCTGAGGATAACACCAACTCTGCCAAATCTGTTCATCAATTTGGCTTCACCTATAGTCGATGTACCTTTCCATGTCTTCTTTTTGGCGACATTGGTCGGTCTCATTCCCGCAGCTTACATAACCGTCAGGGTAAAGCCTTTTTGCTCTGTTTTCATCTCTCCTTCTGTGTGATTCCTTTCCTTTTGGTATATCTAAGTAGAGCTTGAAATTTTGGTCTTTGTATTGCAGGCTGGACTTGCTATTGGAGATCTCAAATCAGTGAAGGATCTGTATGATTTCAAGACATTGTCTGTGCTTTTCCTCATCGGGTTTATCTCTATACTTCCAACAATACTGAAAAGAAAGAGGATATATGAATAAACCAAGGAGAAGTATCTTTACAATACACAGGCTTAGCTTAATCTTCGATGCCATAAAGCCTTACAGAGAACAATAGAGTATACTTTTAACTGATTACAGGACACAACAATGTTGATCCCTTTACTTGGCACTTTTGTTTATAGTTTTTGTTGTTGCTGCCCATTTCACAAGCTGATGCAATTTTGATTCCAGATTATTATCCTTCTTGTTATATCATTTTATCAGAATACATTATGCATATGAAACATGAACTATATAATAACACTTCTCTTACCATAATATATTCAAGAAACCCAAATCTCAATAGCTCATGGCATTATTTAAGTTAGATACCAGTTCTCAAACCCACCACAACATTACAACAACAAGAGCTACTCTCTGTAAACTTGCAACAGATTTAATTCAGTAGAAGTTGGATACACAAAGTGTAGGTCAACTTGAAACCACCACCAACAGGTTTTTGTAACTTTTAAGGTCTGGCTAGGCACAACTTGAATCACATACATGAGAAAAAACACAGCAAGAAAAAAATAAAAACATTGGTAAAGTATCTTGTCTTTCCTAAGCCTATCATGACTATATGATACTATTTCTACTGGTTTGAAATCTCATTTACCTATCTGAACCTCACAACATTATTGTGAAAAAGGATCTACATCAACTGGATCAGCAAAAGTCATAACCTTTTTCATACTATCAACTGTATTTGCTGGAAAAGTTCCCAACCAGCTAACATTGTTGTAACGACCCGGTTTTGTTAACCGGAATTGATTTAAGGTTTTCTTTAATTAATTGAGATTGAACCAAACCATTTCCCAAACCATGTCATATATATATATATGATCATACATATCCTCATCCCTAATTGAAAAGCCCTAGCCGTATATGTCTAAGAAGCCATCCCCATCTTCACGACCTCTATTGACGTGAATAAGCTGAGTTGAAGAGAAGAAGCACAAAGCTGGAGCAACCGCGTCTCACCGCCACAGCCGCCGATCTACACGACCATCAATGGTGACTCACCGGATGTCCATCCCTTATTACCGGAGACATTGTCGTGTTTCCAAAGATCACGTCGTGCCTTTAGCCGTGAAGAAAAGTGAGATCATGGGAACGTCATCCCCAACCTTCACCACTCACGCTCGGAGTTGTCACCATCCACCAGAGAGCCAAGCCGTGATCTTACGAGTCCTCGCCAAGTACCGTCATTTTGATTGGCTTGAGTTTTGGTCGTGCTTGTACCTTGCTTGCAGACCAAGCTTCATCACTCATCACCACCTTCACGGATCCGCTTGCTTCTCCGATATGCTCATCTTTTAGTGTGGTTTCAGATGCAACAAGGCCATCGCAACTCGTCTCACAATCCGTTTTCACGTGTGATGAACGTATGTCCCTACAATTCGTCTCCCATGTCATGTTCATGTTCATGTTCATGTTACGTCAATATTCCCGACGTGTGGTTATTGATTAATCACGTATCAATCAATATGGAGTCAAGCTTAAACTAAACAAGACTTTCTTGCGCAGGAAGCAACATGTTCAAGTGGTAAAGGACTAGGAAAATCTGGTGAGACGAGACATATTTGTTTCCAATCATTTCTCGTTCTGATCTTGGCTAAGATGAGGGTCTATTCCGTAAATCCCGTACTGGTGTAGAATTCTTCCTATCGTAGTTTAGATTTCGAAGCATGATCCGTCTGTTTGAATTGAGTCTGTTTGAGTCATGATTGATAGTTAGTTAATTCATTGTAAACTGGAATTTGGGGTCTAGAGGATTCAACTGTGATTGGATTGTGTGATGTTAATTGATGATATATATATATATATATATATATATATATATATATAGATATATATATATATATAGATATTCAATTGGGACTATGTGTAGTGTGCGGGGGTTCAGGGATGTCTGGGCTATCGACGTAGATGTGGTGGGTGGGGGTTCGGAGACGTTCGGACTATCGACGCAGATTGTTGTGTGGTGCGTGGTGCAGAGACGTTTGCATCTGACGCAGATTAGTTATGGGCGGGGGTACAGATACATATTGTACTAGCGACGCAGAGTATGTATATCCTTATGAGGAAATGCGGGGTGTATGGACTAGCTATGCGCTATCATCGCATTGATTGTTTTGTGTGATGCTCTAGGCATCGTGTTTGTTCATGTTAGAGCTAAACTTCCATAGTGGGAGTTCTATTACTCATGTCAGTGGTTTGCGTGTCTATCATTCAATACCTCACTGAGCGACTCCCCTGTTGCTCACCCCCTCTTTCTTCCCCTTTCAGGTGAGCATGACGAGTAGTCGGGTATCTGGACGGTTTGGTGTCTTGGGGATCGTCGTATTTTATAACGGTTTTCATTCGGTTTTATACGAATTTTCGATATAAATTATTTTGGTTATTAAATGTTAAAAAATGATTTATTTTGTGTATATTTTATTTTTGTTTCTAAATTTAAAAATGATTTATCCCGCTTTTATTTTATTAAATATTTTAATATATGTTATTTGATATTTTTATAAATCGGTTTAATTTGATATTTTATCAGTAGTAGTAGCACGCCGTTCTCGAGAGAAGAGGAGACGGGTGTTACAATTGTATTTTCACATTTTAAATCCAAACAGAGAGACCACTAGATTCTTCTTGTGCATTTATCAATTCAAAAGCTTTCTAAGTTGCAAGTATTGGACAACCATGAAAAGAAAGGAAAACGTAAATGGATATCTTGGCGATTTGGTCAGGTGTGACTTGTGAGCTTAGCTGAGAAACCAGAAGCAGCTTCATTTGCAGCAGCTTCTTCACTCTACTTAGCCATAAGAAACATTTATCCTTTGATGTACACACATACAGTGAAACCATGTAATAGATGGAAATATACATTTCATTATAAATCAACTAAAAAGACGTTTTGTCATTTTAGTTTCACATTTTAAAAAAAAAAAACGAAAATCGAACAAACTAAACCCATTACTCATTTGTTTATTTAACTTTCCCCCCTCAGCTTATTTTAAAGCTTAATACGTCTTAAAGCCAAGTAAGCTAATATTCTATAACCAACAAACATGAAAAACAAAACGCTAACGCTCGTCCATAGCCCAATATCTCCGACCACTTCCTCCTCCATAAACCGGCACCCATCACTCGTAGTCCCTCTCTGAGTTCTCTTCGACTCGCATCCAAACATCCCCAATATCTCTTCACCATTTCCATATTGGATCGCGATCATTAGACGGTAACAATAAAACGTCGTGGAAACATATTTCATCCACACCATTCCAGATGGCACTTTGTTAACGTAGTAACCGCCGGTTAAGACAAACGCTAGCATCGTCACCGTCACGATCGTGGACGCTTTTTTAGCATCCATGATGGTTGCTCCCAAGGCAAGTCCGAGTCCCTGGGAGGCTAAAACGTATAGCAATAGGACCGAGAGGGTGAGGAGGAAAGGGACTATCCCTGGACGTAGACCGACCATCCAATAAGTTAGCGTCAAGAACGCTGTCGGGAGAACGAGTTCCATTGAGAGGGATCCGATGACGTGAGCCATGAAGTATGATGAGAGTGTGTACATACCGGACGCGCGTTCTCGAGTGAAGATGGCTCGTTCTTGCGGAAACGTGAAAACTGCGTTAAATGACGGAAGTACCCCCCAGAATATGGATATGAAGAAGAGTAATCCTAACCGGTCCTGTAATTAACAAAAATTATCGTTAAGAGAAACGCCAAAACCAACAATGTTTGTTTTTGGCCTACCATGATTTATTAAAGACTTCAACTAAAATTATTATTTATAAGTTTAAAGGTTTAATTTAAAAAAATTTGGAGCTTATTTCTAAGTATTTTTCTTGAAACATTTTAGAGACTTAAAGCACCATTAAGGAGGTTGCTTAAGGGGTGCTTAAGAGGGTTGTTTGATGGGTGGCCCCACCAAAATCTTAAGCACCAGTTCTTAAAGCTCCTAATTAAGCACCAGTTCTTGTACTGTTCACGGGCTCCACTGACACGTGGCGGTCTGTGATTGGTTCGTTTTAAATTTTTTTTCTTGTACTGTTCACGGGCCCCACTGACACGTGGCGGTCCGTGATTGGTTCGTTTTAATTTTTTTTTTTTTAGAAAAAAATTAAAAAAAATAAAAATAAAAAAAAAACACCCCAAAATGGGGTGCTAGGGTTAAAGATAGAGCATCAAAATTCTAATTCCAAAATTCTTAAAATACATACATATATATTAATATTAGTATTTAAGTATAAGGTTAGTAATTTTACGAGAAACTCAATATAAAATATCATACATAGGTATTTTGGGTTAGGTTTTTAGAAATTGCTATAATACCACAAATTAAGTATCACTTTTCAAAAATACTTTTAATAAAAAAGATATTAACATCTAAATTTACACTTTATTGATTATTTTTTATGGTTTGGTGTTAAAATGGTGGAGTTAAATTTTTAAATATTTTATAAATATTTAGTAAAAAATAGATTAGTCTATTTTCATCATAAATTTAGGATATTTTTAGAAATAGTTATTCATTAATGATAAATTTGAAAAAATAATATCTAACTTGTGACAAAACTAAAAATTTCACTTGAATTTGCTTGTAAAATTAAAAATTTTATAATTAAATAATAATATAAATGTATATACATACAAATATATGTATTTTGAGATTCTCGAAGCTAAAATTCATTGTTAAGGTGCTGTGAGACCAATGTTTCGTTCAGTTTTCTCTCGTGGTTTTAGTTGTTTTAATATACTTACATGTA
>CAJHQQ010003364.1:0-45429 GCA_905132885.1 Moricandia moricandioides
TAGGATCATATCATGACGAAAATATAGTATGTGTGATCTGATTATCAATTTACTGCTATGATCAAACAGTATGCACAAATGATTATATGCTCATTCACGTATTCAGTGTTATCTTTCATAAGGATAGGTGATAAAGGATTTTACTCTATCCTAATCAAAGTAGTATAGATGAGTGTCAACCCAATCCTAAGTGATTTCAAAGAAATGAGAATACAAATCTAGTGCTTAATCTAAGTGCAATCAGTTTTGTTGATGAAAATAGAAGTAACAAGAACAAACAAAAATAATAACTAAAGCTTTCAATCAAATAGAGAATTAGGACTCATGGGTATAGGCATTTGACTTCAAGTGATTAAGTTCCAATCTAAGGTGGCAAGTTATTAATCAGTAGGTTTCCTTAAGTCTAAATCACAACAATAGACAAGTTTTTTGTCAAGACACAAGTCCCTATGTCATTATGCATTAAACATCAAATGTCTTTGGCTTAACACACTCAAACATGCATTTAAATCAAGTCTAATAACTATCTGGCAATCCTAACAACAAAGGTCTTTGGTTATTCAAGCTAGAGCAAAGTTGAGTTGGTTCAGACATTTTAACAAACACTTGGAGTGCATAAAATGTCTAGAGATCAAGATTAGAGAGATCAAGACTAAAGCATTGAACACACTCAATAAGCAAGAAAACATATAAACCTAACATTGAACACCTTATATTTTCACTTAATCACTCTAACCCATGAATCCAAAAAGAGTCTACTCACTAATCTTCATAATAAACCTTAAACCCATGATAGATTCAAGACTAATCATGTTAAGATTGTTAAATAAACTCAAACAACTCAAGAAAGAAAGATTAAACTAAATAAGATTCAAGCTTTATTCCATAAAAAACAATGTGTTTAGAGAGAAAAATAAGATATCTAGGGTTTTTGGAATCTAAAACTATATATAGAGAGGTAAAAATCATGTTGCTTTGAATGAATTAAACCGGGTCAAACTGGAGTAAACCGGTCAAACATTAAAAAAAAATCAAAACCAGCGGCTTGTTCACGTCGCTCCTCTTGGCCGCTCCGAGCCTGTTCTTTGCGAGCGGTGACCCAAACCCGCAACTCCAAGCCGCTCCATGTTATGTTCGGTTCCCAGCGGTGACCTTGAACCGCTGTGGCATGTCGATATCAAATTGAGATTTTGAGATGCAGAGCGAGCGGCCAAGCAACACCGCTACGTCAAGCCGCTGTGAATTTGGATGCAGAGATCGATGGTTCGTGGTCTCAAACTCGAAGCTTGCTCTCTCATATCTTCATCTCGTGCTTTACCGTCGCGGTTTGATCTGAACCGTGCCTCCAACCCACGAACTCTCCGTCGTCCTCGCCCTGAAACAGCCTCGTCTTCCTCGCATCTCCTTCACCGCAATCCTCCACCGTCAAGTCTCCATCTCAGTTGTTTGCTCCACCACGGAGTCTCATGTTTTGGTCTCTCGGACCCTTCATCGTGTTCTAGGTCGAGCTCGTTGATAAGATCAAGAGTGAATCTTATCCTCTATAACAAGAAAATGGGAGAGAAGACAGAAGAAAAGTAGAGAGAGAGAATAAGATAATTTTTATGATCAATTTTGATAAAAGTATTCTGAATACAAGATTGAGAATAAGTAATACTCTCGACTCCTTTATGACACGTATGCAATTATTTAAACGATGTAAAACCCTCTGAGTAAGAGAGAGTATGTCTTGACTAACTCCATCTTCCTTTTAGCCACTTCTACTCACTCTTCTTGACCGTTGCCCTGTCTTCATCAATGCCAACGGCACAGCCAGCTTATCAAATCCCCCCCAAGAAGAACCAGCTTGTCCTCAAGCTGAAAATCCGGGAACTGCTCTCTGAGACGATCCATAGCTTCCCACGAATTCTCGAACTCCGGTAACCCTTTCCAACGAACCAACACTTCAGGATGAGGACTGTTCGCCTGCTTCCGAATAGCCAAAATGTCCTCTGGTTCCGCTTCCCACTCCAACGTTGAAGACAGGACCAAAGGAATATCTTGCACCCGCGCCGTCGGGGCAACAGCCAACTTGAGCTGAGACACGTGAAAAACCGGATGTATCAGACTCTGAGGGGGCAGGGTCAACCGATACGCCACTTTACCAATCCTCTGTTCCACTGGATAAGGTCCAAAATACCGAGGGGCAAGCTTCTCCGCTCTGCGTGACGCCACCGAAGTCTGTCGGTAAGGCCTGAGTTTCAAATATACCAACTGACCCACCTGGAACTCAACATCTCTTCTCTTCTTATTAGCAGCGACCTGCATGCGTTGTTGAGCACTCGCTAAGTTCTCCCGTAGCTCAGCCAACAACCCATCTCTGTCAACACTCATCTGTTCCACTTCCGCATTTGAAGTCGGAATATCGCCAAAACGAAGAAGCTTAGGAGGGTCGCGGCCATACAAAGCCTTGAAAGGAGTGGAGTTGAGTGAAGAATGATAAGAGGAGTTGTACCAGAACTCTGCCCAAGGCAACCACTGCACCCATGAACTCGATTTCCGGCCCACAAAACACCGGAGGTAAGATTCCAAACAACGATTCACTACCTCCGTTTGTCCATCGGACTGCGGGTGGTAAGCTGTACTCTTGTGCAACGCCGTGCCCTGACTCTGAAACAATGCCGACCAAAACTGGCTGAGAAAGACCTTATCTCTGTCAGACACCATTGTCTCCGGAAAACCATGAAGCCGCACGATTTCCTTAATGAATACCTCAGCGACTGATCTAGCTGTAAACGGATGTCTCAGAGGCAAAAAATGAGCGTATTTGGACAAACGGTCCACCACCACCAAGATCACGTCAAAGCCTTTAGAAATGGGAAGACCCTCAACAAAATCCAAGCTTATATCTGACCACACCTGTTGGGGAATTGGCAAAGGCGACAGTAAACCTGCCGGCGACAATGTCGAGTATTTATTAGCCTGACAAACCGCACACGCCTTTATATATTCGATGATATCCTTCCTCATGCCCTTCCAGTACACTTCCCTGGCCATTCGCTTAAAGGTCTTCAATACACCCTCATGCCCACCTATCACACTGTCATGAAACTGCTGCAGAAGAGCTGAAATGAAAGGGGATTTCGCAGGTATAACCAGGCGCCCTTCTTTAAAAAGCAACCCACTTACCAACTGGAAGCCCGAGTCTGATAACGTCCCAGCCTTAAGCTCACTGATCAGCTTCTGCAGCTCTGCATCTTTCTCCACCTGCAACAGCAATTCATCCTGATCCACAGATATTGGGGCAGTCAATTGTATTGCCATTACCTCCTCCACAAAAGGAACCCGAGATAATGCATCTGCAGCCTTATTTTCTTTACCCGGTCTATATTCAATACAATAATTAAGCCTCAGCAATTTAGATGCCCACTTCTGTTGCTCAGCCGACACTGCCTTTTGGTCAAGTAGGTACTTCAAACTCTTCTGATCAGTCCGGATAGTAAACTGATGCCCGGTGAGGTAATGCCGCCATTTAGTCACAGCAAACACGATAGCCAACAATTCCCTTTCATAAACGGATTTCACGCGGCCTTTCGCTGAGAACCCCTTACTGATGAATGCGATAGGCCTATTCCCTTGCGACAACACTGCACCAATTCCCTTTCCCGACGCGTCAGTTTCAACCGTAAAAGGTTGAGTAAAATCGGGTAATACCAGCACGGGCAAACTTGACATGGCCAGCTTCAAAGCGTCAAAGGCGGACTCAGATTCAGACCCCCACTGAAACCCATCCTTGCGTAGGAGCTCAGTTAAAGGTCTCGCAATCTGTCCATATCCTTGAACAAAACGCCTGTAATAGCCCGTCAACCCCAAAAATCCTCTCAACTCAGTGACATTCTTGGGTTTTGGCCAACACTTCATAGCAGCAATCTTTTCAGGATCAGCCTCCACACCTTGCTTCGTAATGATATGTCCCAAATAAGCTATACGATGCTGACCAAACTCACACTTCTTCTCATTCGCATAGAACTGGTGAGCCAGAAGTAATTCCAAGACCAACTTCAAATGCTTCTGATGTTCAACTTCAG
Source organism: Moricandia moricandioides (assembly GCA_905132885.1). Taxonomy (NCBI): domain Eukaryota; kingdom Viridiplantae; phylum Streptophyta; class Magnoliopsida; order Brassicales; family Brassicaceae; genus Moricandia; species Moricandia moricandioides. Next base: position 4,068 of record CAJHQQ010003364.1, read on the forward strand.
TAGAACTATAAACCAGGATGTCGTCAAAGAAAACCAAAACGAACCTGCGCAAATACGGCCTGAAAATATCATTCATTACAGACTGGAAGGTGGCAGGGGCATTAGTGAGCCCAAAAGGCATCACTAAGAACTCATAATGCCCTTCGTGAGTCTTGAATGCTGTCTTCCCAACATCCTCGGCCTTCACACGGATTTGATGATACCCGGACTTGAGGTCCAACTTCGAGAAGACTGCTGCACCCGCCAATTCATCCAGCAACTCCTCAATAACGGGAATAGGATATCGATCAGGGATTGTATCCTTATTCAAAGCACGATAATCCACACAGAATCGCATACTCCCATCCTTCTTCTTGACTAACAAAACTGGACTGGAGAATGGACTGATACTAGGTCTGATGATTCCAGCAACCAACATTTCTCGAACCAGCTTCTCTATTTCATCCTTCTGTAAATGAGAGTATCGGTACGGCCTAGCATTCACAGGTACCGACCCCGCTTGCAATGTAATAGCATGGGATCGGTTGCGTACGGGTGGTAACCCACTCGGCATCTGAAACACCTGACGAAAGGATTTGAGTAAAGTCTGCAGCGCCTTTCCCGGGGCTGTCGGCTGCAATTTCTCTTGCCCTTCAAAGAGAGAGCTTAGCTCCAACAAATATGCCTCTCCATCTTGTTCCCATAACTTCTGCATTGACTGTAAGGAAACCTGTTCTCTTAGCAACGAAGGATCACCACTGATCGTCACCCACTCATGAGCCTGTTTGAACCGGAGCTTATGCAATCCCCAATTAATTCGCGTCTCTCCCAACGATGCTAACCAAGAATATCCCAGAACCACGTCAGTTGTTCCCAACTCAAACAACAAAAACTCCTCCTGAACCGGAATTCCTTGTATGGTCAAAGCTACTCCGGAACACTTTCCCTTGCCTGTTATTACTTGTCCATTGCCAATAGAAACTCCAAAGCCTCGGGTTGGAGAAACCGGAAGCTGCAATCTGTCCACTACTCTCTTTGCAATGAAACTGCTGGTGGCACCCGAGTCAATCAATACCACTACTTCCGTAGTGCCAATCAAACCTTTCATCCTCAACGTTCGGTTTGACGTCAACCCCACCATAGACTGGATAGATAAAACTCGCAACTCCTGACTCGAAGTGCCCTTCTCCAACGTCTGCTCCTCGTCCTCCACCTCCTCTTGATCATCAGAATCAATTTCCTCTTCTTCCTCGACTTCCTTACACTTGAAGCGTTGGAACACCTTGCACCGATGTCCTGAGAAGAACCGTTCACCACAGTGACGACAAGGATTGTTAACTCCCCGACGCTGCTCCATGCTCTTGTTGTCCTTACTACCGTCAAATGATTTACGAGCAGGAGTAAAGTCTTGAGCTCGGTTGGGACTACCACCAGTGGTCTTTGGAGACGAATTCAACACAGGAGCTGAACTGGTGCGCGGAAAAGACCGTCCAGCGTACTGTTGACGGTCATTCTCTTGTTCCTCAATAATCTTCGCCATATCCACTATCTCGTCCATTCCCGAAGGTCTGAGTCGTACCACTTGATCCCTCAAATACCGCTTCATGCCATGGAGAAATATTTCCTCCAACACATCATTAGGAACGTGAGGAACCTCAGCCGATAATTCCTCGAACTGCTCTCGATACTCCGAAACAGAACCCGTCTGACGAAGCCGCAACATCTGCCCTATCACTGAACCACCCCTAGTCGGCTTGAATCTCTTTTTCAACTTATCCTTAAAATCTCGCCAATCCAAAAACGTCTCCCTGTCCTGGATGATTCGCACCCACGTCACCGCACACCCAATCATACTTGAAATGGCCATAGACAACTTATCTTGTTCTTCAGTGTGGTTTAGGGAAAAACATCTCTCCACTCTAAATATCCAATCCTCGGGATTCTGACCCTCAAAATTAGGGAGATCCACTTTTTTAGGTGGAGAATCCAACTTCTGATTAGGTGATAACCCAGAACCATCCGCCTGGTACATATTACTTTGAGTTTCGGCTGTTCTAAGAGGAATCACGGAAGCTGGCACCTCGAGGATACCCTTGAAAGCTTGAGCGTGAGACTCCTTTACCGATGGACCTACTCCCACAGCTGACTGCTTAGAACCCCCATCTGCGATGTCCACAGCTGGACCTGGTACACTGGTTTTCGGAGCTTGACCTCCCCACATCCACTGTTGCATCCCTTTCAACATATCCATCATCTCCCGAGACGCCTTCTCGTTTCCCAAAACCGCCGATCGCAAATCAGAGATCTGACTCTCCGTCGACTTCGACACCTCCCGCAACTCATCGGAAACCCGTCCGATCTGTCCTTCCAGCGTGTTCAGCCTCTCCCCCGTAACCACCGTAGGATCGTGCTTAGGAGCCATGCCTTGCTCTGATACCAATGATAAGATCAAGAGTGGACCTTATCCTCTGTAACAAGAAAATGGGAGAGAAGACAGAAGAAAAGTAGAGAGAGAGAATAAGATAATTTTTATGATCAATTTTGATAAAAGTATTCTGAATACAAGATTGAGAATAAGTAATACTCTCGACTCCTTTATGACACGTATGCAATTATTTAAACGATGTAAAACCCTCTGAGTAAGAGAGAGTATGTCTTGACTAACTCCATCTTCCTTTTAGCCACTTCTCCTCACTCTTCTTGACCGTTGCCCTGTCTTCATCAATGCCAACGGCACAGCCAGCTTATCATTGAACCACATTGAAAGGAAACATGATCTGAATGTACGGAGAGAGACAGAGAGATAGCAGTTTTGTTTAGCTCAGTGACAAAAAAAAAAACAAAAACAAATCGAGAAGAGAAGAGAGGCTAAAAGACTTCTGCAGATTAAAGATAGATTTGGGCTTACAATATATGGCCCAAAATGTTAATATATAGTATATATGACCCACCTTGTTTAACCAAAATTATGGAGGTGATTGATTAAAATTTACGGTAGAATTTAATCTATAATTTTTTTGGATACAGCTATAAATGTTAAATTAAAAAAAAAATTCCTACAATAATCTATACTAATAAAAGGGAGCTTTTCAGGTTCCAGAAAGCGTCCACATCAGCATAAACTCATTCTTCAAGAAATTGCCACGTGGCATTAAAAAATAAAAAATAAAAATAAAAATAAATAAATATATTCAAAAATAGAAATATTACATTAAACATCTATAGTAATATTATCATTTAAGTAAATATATTTAGAAATAGAAATATTACATTAAACATATATAACTACAATATTAAGAAAAGAAATAATAAGTAAATATATAATTTAAAAATGTAAATACTACAATAAACATTTATCTTTAAATGTAAACGATAATAATAAGTAAACTTACAATATAAGAATATAAATTAAAATCAATATGTAATATGTAATATAATAAATAGAAATAATATATTGAAATAAATAATAAGTAAATATATAATATCAAAAATAGAAATATTCCATTAAACATCTATCGTAATATTATAATTTGATATAATAAAAATAAAATTAAATAATAAATAAATATACAATCTAAATAATACAAATAATAAGTAAATATACAATATAAGAAATATAAATATTACACTAAGAATCTGTCGTAATATACAATTTTTTAAAAAAATATAATAAGTAAATAAACAATATAAGCAAAAATAAAAATATGTAAATATATAATATAAGAAATGAAAATAAATAAATTACACAATTGATCCGAAAGTTGTATAGTAAAATAAATAATAAGTAAATATACAATATAAGAAATATAAATATTAAATTAAACATCTATCATAATATTAGAATAAGTAAGTATATAATATAAAAAATAAAAATCTATACTAATAAAAGGGAGCTTTTGAAGCTCCACAAAACGTCCACATCAGCATAAACTCCTTATTCAAGAAATTGACATGTGGCAATTAAAAAAAATAATGTAAGTAAAAATAAATAAATAAAGAATAAGTAAATATATTCAAAAATAGAAATATTACATTAAACATCTATAGTAATATTATCATTAAAGTAAATATATTCAGAAATAGAAATATTACATTAAACATCTATAGTAATATTATCATCAAAGTAAATATATTTAGAAATAGAATTATTACATTAAACATATATAGTAATTTTATCATTTGATATAAAAATAAAATAAAAATAAGTATACAATATAAGAAAAAATAAATAAGTAAATATACAATTTAAAAATAGAAAAAATACAATAAAAAAATATCTTAAAATGTAAAAGAAAATACTACAATATTAAGAAAAGAAATAATAAGTAAATATACAATTTAAAAATGGAAATACTACAATAAAAATTTATCTTAAAATGTAAAAGATAATAATAAGTAATATATGATATAGGAGATGTATATATACAATATAAAAGAATGTAAATAATAAGTAAATATATACAATTTAAAAAATAGAAATACTACTTTTAACAATAAAAGGACAATATAATAAATGGACATATACAATTTTAAAAATGAAAATACTACTTTAAACAATAAAAGGACAATATAATAAATGGACATATACAATTTTAAAAATGAAAATACTACATTAAACAAAATAGGAAAATATAATAAATGGACATTAACAATTTTAAAAAATGAAAATACTACACTAAACAAAAAAGGAAAATATATAATTTTACGTCAAACACGTCACTATAAAACCCAATATCTCAGCAACATCAACCTCATATCCATAATAAAATATTCCAAACAACTCCATCAAAGAAAAGATAATGGCTCCACCATCAACACTTGCTGTACCAAAAACGTTTGACAATCTCGAAGGAGATTTCTAGAACAAAGAAGTTTTGGTTAGGCTGATTCATTGCTTGGAAGCTCGAAACTTTCAAAAGGGGAACATACTCATGGGAGTTGAGATGCTCCTCATAGACTCAAAGGTATTCTCTCAAATTAACCTACCATAATTTTATTGTTAACATTTATAATAATATTATCATTTAAGAAAATATATTCATAAATAGAAATATTACATTAAAAATCTATATTAATATTATCATTTAAGAAAATATATTCAAAAATTAGAAATATTACATTAAACATCTATAGTAATATTATAATTTAAGTAAATATATTGAGAAATAGAAATATTACATTAAACAAAAAATAGATAATGTAAATAAAAATAAATAAATAAAGAATAAGTAAATATATTTAGAAATAGAAATATTACACTAAACATCTATAGTAATATTATCATTTAAGTAAATATATTCAGAAATAGAAATATTACATTAAACATCTATAGTAATATTATCATTTAAGTAAATATATTCAGAAATAGAAATATTACATTGAACATTTATAGTAATATTATCATTTAAGTAAATATATTCAGAAATAGAAATATTATATTAAACATTTATAGTAATATTATCATTTGATTTAAAAAATAAAAAATAAGTATACAATATAAGAAAAAAATAATAAGTAAATATACAATTTAAAACAAATGATTTTAAACAAAAATATTATAATATTCTCATTAAACATTATAATAAAAACAAAAATTAAATAATAATTAAATATACAATATAATAAATATAAATATAAAGCAAGAAAGTTGGAATAAGTAAATATACAGTATAAAAAATAAACAATAAGTAAATATATAATATAATAAATGGAAACTAAATTACACATCGATTTGAAAAATATATAGTAAAATAAGTAATAGTAAATATACAATAGGATAAATATAAATAATACATTAAACATCTATCGTAATATTATAATAACTAAATATATAACATAATAAAAAATAAATAAACGGTAAATATACGACATAAGAAATAAAATATTACATTAAACATCTATTGTAATATTAGAATAAGTAAATATACAATAGAAGAACTAGAAAGATTACATCAAAAATCTATCGTAATATTAAAATAAATAAATAAATAAAATATATAGTAAAATAAATAATAAGTAAATATATGATATAAGAAATAAAATATTACATTAAACATTTATTGTAATACTGGAATAAGTAAATATACAATAGAAGAAATACAAATATTACATCAAACATTTCTTGTAATATTAAAATAAGTAATTCAATAAAATTTATAGTAAATAAATGGATAATAAATAAATAATAAGCAAAAATACAATATGAGAATTATATATATTACTTTAAACCTTTATCGTAATATTAGAATAAATAAATATACAATAATTAGAAATATTACATAAAACATCTATCGTAATACTAAAATAAGTAAATATACAATATAAGAATAATAAGTAAATATACAATATAAGAAATAGAAAAAATACATTAAACATCTATCTGAAAAATGTATAATAAATTGAAGAATAAGTAATTATCTAATATAAAAATAAAAATATTACTTTTAACATCTATCGTAATATTACCATACATATACAATAAAGAAAATTAGAGTAAGTAAATATACAATATAAGAAATAATAAATAATAAGTAAATATAAAATATAAAAATATATAATAAGTAAATATACAATATAAGAAAGAGAAATATTACATTAAACACTTATCATAATGTTATCATTTGATATAAAAAAAAAAAATTAGAATAAGTGAATATATAATATAATAAAAATAAACAATGATTAAATATACAATATAAGAAATGTAAAAAAAACTAAATTAAACATCTATTTAAAAAGTGTATAGTAAAATAAATAACCAGTAAATATACAATTTTAAAATAAAAATATTACATTAAACATCTATTATAATATTGGAATAAGTAAATATAAAATATAAGAAAAATAAATAATAATTAAATATACAAAATAAGAAATAGAAATGTTATATTAAACATCTATCGTAATATTATCATTTAACATAAAAACAAGAAAATTAGAATAAGTAAATTGACAATATAAGAATAAATGAATATAAATATTACATTAAATATCTATCATAATATTAAAATAAGTAAATATACAAGAGAAGAAAAATAAATATAAAATATAAAATATAAGAAATAAAAAAACTACATTAGGCATCTATTGGAAAAATGTACATTAAATATACAATATAGAAAATAGAAACAATACATTAGACATCTATTATAATATTAACAATTGATATAAAAGTAAAAAATTTAAATAAATAAGAAAAAAATAAATAATAATAAATAAAAATATAAGAATATTTAGATAGTAAACATTTGAAAATCAAATAGTTCCGCGCGTAGCGCGGATTAACCCCTAGTCTATACTAATAAAAGGGAGCTTTTGAGGCTCCAGAAAGCGTCCACATCAGCATAAACTCCTTCTTCGAAAAATTGCCACGTGGCATTAAAAAATAAAAAATGTAAATAAAAATAAATAAATATATTCAAAAATAGAAATATTACATTAAACATCTATAGTAATATTATCATTTAAGTAAATATATTTAGAAATAGAAATATTACATTAAACATATATAACTACAATATTAAGAAAATAAATAATAAGTAAATATACAATTTAAAAATGTAAATACTACAATAAACATTTATCTTTAAATTTAAACGATAATAATAAGTAAACTTACAATATAAGAATATAAATTAAAATCAATATGTAATATAATAAATAGAAATAATATATTGAATAAATAATAAGTAAATATATAATATCAAAAATAGAAATATTCCATTAAACATCTATCGTAATATTATAATTTGATATAATAAAAATAAAATTAAATAATAAATAAATATACAATCTAAATAATACAAATAATAAGTAAATATACAATATAAGAAATATAAATATTACACTAAGAATCTGTCGTAATATACAATTTTTTTTAAAAATATAATAAGTAAATATACAATATAAGCAAAAATAAAAATATGTAAATATATAATATAAGAAATGAAATAAATAAATTACACATTGATCCGAAAGTTGTATAGTAAAATAAATAATAAGTAAATATACAATATAAGAAATATAAATATTAAATTAAACATCTATCATAATATTAGAATAAGTAAGTATATAATATAAAAAATAAAAATATTACATTAAATATCTTTTTATCAAAAATTACATTAAACATCTATCGTAGTATAAGAATAAGTTAATATACAATATAATAAATAAAATTATTACATTAAATATCTTTCGTAATATTTGAATAAGTAAAAAAATAAAATGTATAGTAAAATAAATAGTAAATAAATATACAATATGAGAAATAAAAATATTACATTAAAAAAATATTGTAATATTAATAATAAGTAAATATACAATATAATAAATATAAATATTACATTAAATATATATAAGTAAATATACAATAAGATTAATAACTAAATATACAATAAGATTAATAACTAAATATACAATATCAAAAATAGAAATATTACATTAAACATCTATCGTAATATTATCATATGATATAATAAAAAAATAATAAGTAAATACACAATATAAAAAATAAAAATATTACACTAAAAATCTATCGTAATATACAAATGCAAAAAATTAAAATAAGTAAATATACAATATAAAAAAAAATAAGCAATAAGTAAATATATAATATAAGAAATAGAAAAACTAAATTACACATCTATCTAAAAAAATGTATAGTAAAATAAATAATAACTAAATATACAATATGAGAAATATAGAAATTATATTAAAAATCTATCATAATATTAGAATAAGCAAGTATATAATATACGAAAATAAATAGTAAGTACATATACAATATAAAAAATAAAAATATTACATTAAATATTTTTTTATCAACAGATTACATTAAACATCTATCGTAATATAAAAATAAGTAATATCCAATATAAAAAATAAAAATATTACATTAAACATCTATCTTAATATTAAAATAAATAAAAAAATAAAATGTATAATAGAATAAATGTATTGTAAAATAAATAGTAAGTAAATATATAATATAAGAAATAAAAATATTACATTAAAAATATATTATAATATTAAAAATAAATATGCAATATAAGAAATATAAATATTACATTAAACATCTACAAGTAAATACATTAGAAAAGTAATAATAAGTAAATATATAATATAGGAAATAGAAAAAATAAATTAAATATTTATATGAAAAATGTATATTAAAATAAATAATAAGTAAAGGTACAATATAAGAAATAAATTTTTTATTATATATATTGTAATATTCCCATAGATATTAAAGCAAAAAAATGAATAAGTAAATATACAATATAAGAAACAAGAAATAATAAGTAATTATAAATAAAAAATAGAAAACCTAAGTTAAACATCTATCTGAATTTTTTTTACTTTTATGTTTTTATTATTTCCAAATATTTTATAACTAAATATACAATAGAAAATAAATAATAAATAGAAATATTACACTAAACGTTTATCGTAATATTATCATTTAATATAAAAACAAAAAAATAGAATAAGTAAATGTACAATATAAGAAATGGAAAAAGTAAATTAAAATATCTATATGAAAAATTTATATTAAAATAAACTATCAATAAATGTAAATTATAAGAAATAAAAATATTACATTAAACATATGTCGTAATATTAGAATAAGTAAATTTACAATATAATAAGTAAATATACAAAATAATAAATAGAACTATTATTTTAAGCTTCTATCGTAATATTATCATTTAATATAAAGGCAAGAAAATTATATAAGTAAATATACAATATAAGAATAGATAAAAAATAAGTAAATATGCAGTATAAATATTATATTAGTCATCTATCGTAATATTAGAATAATTAAATATAAAATGTATGAGAAATAAATAATAAATAAATATACAACATAAGAAATAAATATTACATTAAACATCTATTGTAATATTACCATTTTATATAAAATTAATAAAAATAGAACAAGTAAATATATAATATAAGAAAAAAAAATCAGTAAGTATACAATATAAAAAATATTATATAGTTAACATTTAATAATCAAAATAGTTCCGCGCGTAGCGCGGATTAACCCCTAGTCTATTATTATAAAGAAGACTTTGTCTCTCTTCTTAGAGAGCCACGTCATCAATTTGTTAATTCACAGTGCGACACGTGTCACATTTGTTACCAAACTATGTGTTTCATTAAAGATCAGTGGACATATATGGGCTAAGTCTTTTATGTGGGTTTTAACTTTGGCTTAAGAACATGCCCGATGGCGAGCAGCCCCAACACTCTCTGAGTGTCAAATCGATTTTTAGGGTTCTTCCCCTTCTTCGATCTCTTCTATTTGAGAGACTGAGTTGCTTAAGTCAGTGTGACGATTCTGTTCTTATGGTTTCGATCGCGTCCCTTGACTCATTTTCCATCAATCGAAACTAAACCACTTACTTATTCACCGCATTAAACATCTTCTTAACTCCTTTAGCGACGATCTATATTTCAAGGTGAGTTATCTTCTGAGAGGCGGTGTATCTACGGTTATAAAAAAGTAAGCTTTCCTCCTTTCAAGATCATCTTCTAAATCTCACTTTGTATACTTATTCTCTGTGAAATGGCTAACTCCAGAATTTTTTTCTCTGATTGAAGTTCGACTCTTTAACAGTTGAAGGGCAGGAATGTCAGGCGCTGTGGGGAATTCATGTGTTTCATTTCTTTATACGCAGCGTTTATTTTTTTTGTGAGCATTGTGTTTTAATCTTGAAACCCAGCACAAGATGATTATATGTGCCCCCAAAATCGATACAAAAATTTTAGGGTTCATGTTCTTCTTCCATCTCTGAAACCAAGATGAAGATTCGAGATACCAACAATGGAGTTTCAAGATGTTCAATCAACGTGAAGCGTCTCTGTTTGACTCTTCAATCCCGATGTTCTGAGTTTTTGGGGTTCATTTTCTTCAGTCTCAGAAACCAACTCTAATACCAACGATGAAGTTTCTTCTCGCTATCATAGACCGCAAGGTCAGCATATCTGAGCAGGAGTTCAGTTCGAAGTGAAGAAGAATATGAACAGGCTGAACAAACTGTCGTCAAGAGCATTCTGGTAGGGAAAATCGTTTTTTCCTGTTTTGATTGCTCTTGGTAAGTATCATAATCTGATGATTCATGCTTTCTCTTTCTCCCATTACTACACATGATGATTTAATTGAACAAACTGTACACATTGTGTAGAGATTTCAAAAAAAAAGAGACAAAGATATGGCTTATCTGACAAAAAATTATAAATTTGTATGTGATTAGTAGACCCCATATGGTAATGTAATTGATTGTGTTCCTATCCTCAAAGATCACAAGATTCAGGTACATAGATACAACACTTCTTAGATTTTATTTTGGCTTCGTATTTTATGTTCAAAGTGTTGATGTTTAGTTTACCTTACCTACGATTTCTTCTTAGATGAAACCTAATTACCATCCTTAGTGAATCTTTGTTGATAGCAAAGTATCTTCTACGAGGTCAGAAGGAGAGGTACATACATATTCTCAGTAATGGCATCGATATGGTAAATGTGCCAAAGGAACCTTTCCCATGAGGAGGACAAAAGAAGATGATGTCTTGAGAGCAAGTTTAGTCAAAAGATATAGGAAAAAGAAGTGTTTCCTAAATCTGCAGAACTTAACCTCATCAACCAAACTGATGGTGTTCTCTCATTCTCAAGTCCATTTCTCTACTCAATTAAAGATTTTTTGTCGGATGTTGTTTGCTCTCTGTTTCTCCACATGTGCAACTGCAAAGTGCTTCTTACTCTCATTGAAATGTCTTTACATGTTATATACGAATTTCTTTCTTATAATTTGCCTATGGATCCTCAAAACAGTGGTACAAGTCTTAATGTATGTTTGTGATGTGTCCTTTGTAGTCCAGTCTCAGAGTTGTTAAGCCATCCCAAAGTTCTTATACTCTTCTCTGCCACTCCAAACCATAGTTTAAAATGCGTAGCAGTTAGTTTAATTATAAAAAATCGTCTTTGTAAATTCTTTAGTAAATAACAGTAATTATAATTTATAATAAAACCAGTGTAAAATATTATATCCCAAGTTAAATGAAAAAGTATAATCACTAATTATACCCTAAAAGCTAAAAAATGATATTTGTTTTAAATCATTTTGGATTATTGTTTATTTGATAAATTTTAATAAATATTTAAATAGTAAGTTGTTAGGTTATCAAGTTAATTTTAGAAATAATAGTGAAAGTTCACCTTTTGCATTATTTAAAACAACACATTTTAAAGAAAAAATATATGAAAATAAAAAAATTAACAATATATTAAAAAATGTATAAGATAAAGGAAAAACTATTCATAACTCACAAGTTAAAGTTCTGAATAAATTTTATTATAATAAAGACAAAATCAACCACGAAAATATTAAAATAATTATATAACTAAAAATAAAATTAGAAATTTTCTATTATTTTTCATTTATTCACCCGCCCTACGGGCGGGTTAACCCTAGTAAACAAATTAAAGAGAAGATCAGTTATAATTGTGGGTTGTAAAATAGTGGGTAATATTTTTATAATTTATAATAATATAATGAGCGAATATTAAAAAATGTTTCTGATATTTAAAAATTATTAGGAAATCTTGATGAGAAATCTTATACAAATAGTTACAGTTTATAATTATCTAGTTTCAAAAATCAAAAAGAAAATTGAATAAAAAACTATAAAAACTTGATATTAACAAAACAAGGTTTATTTAATAAACAAATTAAAGAGAAGATCAGCTCAGGTCTCTGGATTAGGGTCTTAACTTTGACGGTGTGACCTCTGGGATCAGTAAGAATCTTATACTCTTGCTTTATTTCCTCGAATTTTTCTCGTTCCCTTAGCTGAATCATTTCAATATCCTCGTTTATATCATTAGGCTAATTCAGAAAAAAAGAGAGGAAGGAAAGCGATGTTTATTTAATAAAACTAGTGCTCCAATTGATAACTATGTTTTAAGAAAAAAAATGTGGTAAATTCTCTATTTTAAAATTTTTATATAGTTAAGTTGATTTTTTAGTTAAATTATTATCAGATGGGTCTCATTTTATTCTTCTAAATTTCTTCACAATGAATGAATTTACAAAGAAAAATTTATATAATAATAATTGTTTAATACTAATTTAGATCGTTCACCCATCATGTCATAAAATCCTCAACATATAGTTATGAATCGTCAATATGAAGTTGATGAGTAAGGTAACGTTTGTTGATATTTTATTTTTCAAAACTTATTTAATTTATATTGGACTTCAATAATATCATCGTGATGTTATAATTCACCATCTCATTTCGATATATGAAGATATTTTTTTTAAAAGTTCTATGATCAAATAACATTTGAGATTCGCGCTTGCGTGGAATGAACATTAATTATGTATACAAATTATTTATACATATTATTATTTATTTTGTGTTCATTTACACGTATTATGTAATAATAAATATATTGAATAATTAATAAGTGAATAACTATTAAGTGTATAATTAATTTGGAGTAAACACATAAATAAAAACAATCCATTCTTTTATTTACAATATTTTTTGTTGGTAAAAAATAAAATGAATTTAATTATTTTATATGATATATTATTAAAATTAAATGATAATCACATAGATATATAATATATTTTAATATAAATATTTATTAATTGAGGCTTTGTACTCATATGATTTATTAACATTTTTATATTCCTGTAACAAAATATTATTTTATTAATATGAATATTATTAGTTGAGGTTCCTACTCAATGCAAATTTTGAATTAACATGTTTATGTATAAAAATATATGATATATATTTTAATTTGAATGATATTGAAATAAATAAATAAATAAATTAAATAATATGTATATATATAATATTAATATGTATTAAATGAGCTTATATATTTATGATTTTATGATTATTTGTATTTTGTTTATTTATAAACACTTATATCAGTGCATAAGCACGGAAAAATCACATAGTATATATATATATATGATTGATATACTTATGTAATTTGAAATATATTTATTTAAATGTGATAATTATTTAGCCTTCTTAAAAAAAGATAATGACCAAATTAGACCTAAAAATTTTTTGTCCCCAAAATAGTAATCAAGGAGAAAATGATTATAATAGAGTTTATTAAAAAATGTAAATATATATTTGTACTCTTTGGTTAACTAATCTAAACATAAGGTTTAGAGTTATGGGGTGGAGTTTTAGGTCTAAAATAAAATAAAAATTAAAAATTATAATTTTCAAAATAAAAATGTTTGTTTTGTCCATTTTTTCTTAAAGTATATTTTTGTAATATATAAAATCAAAAATGTCTATTTGAGAGATTTTCCCAAATAAAAATTGTATTTTCATTTTTCTTTCAATATGTTATATCTTTATGCTATTTTAAAACCCAAAACGGAAAATTAGTAAATAGTTGTGATATATGGGTGTAAAATCTAAAAATTAACTATAAAATCAAATAATATATTTAGATACACTATTTCTAGGTGCAAAATCTTTTAGATGCAATGTCTCTAGATGCAACATTTGATTACAACGTTTAGCTACAAAAACGACCAAGTTAATTTCATGTCTAGGAAATCAGGAGTAGATGAAACTAGTTCTACATTCATTTGATTTCACAAAAGGTAAGGAAGACCATCAGAAGAATTCAAACAATTTGACCAAAATATTAAGGGGATAACTATGAAACGTTGTTAGAAATCTCTTGAAGAGTCATCATTTATATTCTTTACATTTATGTAGCTGTATGTATATATATGATGAAAGTATAGTTGAAAAGACTCATCTCATCATACCTTTTTGCTAATCCTAGCATTTCCAGCGTTTTGTCAGAGTTTCTCTCCTCTTTCTTGTTTGTTCCTCTGGTTTTGTTTGGTGCTTACCTCTGAGAGATATGGACAAGATTAGTAGGCTACCTGATGAATTGCTAGTGAAGGTGATGACATTTCTTCCAACAAAAGAAGCTGTGTCCACTAGCATTTTATCAAAACGATGGGAGCATCTTTGGAAGTGGTTACCAAAACTTGAGTATGATGATCAACATTACTCAGAGTCTGAACGCAAGAGGCTACGGTGTTTCATTGTCAAAAGTCTACCTCTACATAAAGCCCATGTTATTGAAAGCTTGCGTCTCAAGTTAAGTAATCCACATTTTAAACCTCAAGTTATCAAATGGATCGTTGCAACTGCCGTCTCTAGGAACGTACGTGAGCTGGATATCTCTTATTCTTCTTATCCTCATAAGCTAAACATATTGCCAAGTAACTTGTATACCTGCAAGTCACTTGTGATTTTGAAACTTGATGATTGGATTCTCTTGGATGTTCCTCCTATGGTTTCTCTTCCCTCTCTGAAGACTTTGCAACTACAAAATGTGGCATACTTCAATGAAGAATCTCTTCAACGACTTCTATCTAATTGCCCTGTTCTTGAAGAACTAAAAGTGGACATATGGGAGGATGACAATACAAGGAAGTTCACTATTATGTCCCATCGTTGCAGAGTTTATCACTCTATATACCCTATGATTATAATATTGATGGGCTTGTGATAAAAACTCCTTCCTTAAAGTATTTCAAACTAAGGGTTCATAGTAGTAGTAGTCACTACTGCTTGGTTGAGCATATGCCTAACTTGATCGAGGCATATATAGATGTTGAGTTCCCTAACATCAAGAGTCTTATTGGATCAATCACATCTGTCAAGCGTCTTGAAATATGCTCAGAGGTAAATACATTTTCATTTATCAACTCATTTAAAGATCTCCTCTGTTTATAATTTTCATATTGTGTCCAGGTTCTGTATGAAGAAGGAATTGTATTCAGCCAGCTTGAGCATTTGAAGCTATGTAGATGCAAAGACTGTACATCGAATCTACTTGTCCGGCTACTCAAAGATTCTCCTAACTTGCGAGTACTTGACCTTTATGAAATGGTCGTAAGTATCTTTGTTAACGTTTTATAATTTTTATTTTTTGTGTCAAGATACACATTGTTATGGTTTTAATATGATTTCTTGTGCTTGATCTTAGGATCATTATTATTGTGGTACGATCGCGTGGAATCCACCAAGTACTGTTCCTGCATGCATGTTGTCGAGTCTACAATATTTTAACTGGTCAGCATACTCAGGAGTACCGGGAGAGAGAGATCTTGCGATTTACATGTTGAAACATGCTAGTCACCTAAAGACTGCAACTATCTTGTCTGAAGAATGTGACATTCCGGAACTTGAGATGTTAAAGGAGTTGGCACATTCTTCCAGAGCTTCAACAACATGTGAATTCATGTTTAATTGCAGTTACAAAAACATAAAATTTATGTTTGATTGAGGATACTTCTCGCACTCATATGTTTTATTTATTTATTTTTCAACTATAAAAGTTTGCATCTAAAAAGAACACATATACTTGTCTCGATCGATTGTCCAATAAAACCCACAAAGTATGTTGTCTGACTTTTAAGTTATTTGATAAGTTTTTGAGAAAGATAAGTGTAGTATTTACCCTTTAAATATTAAAACTTTAATATTTCTATTTTTCTCAGATTCAGTCTTGCTTCAGATCTAGCATAGACTCATCACCTAACCATCCAGGTTTTTTCTAGGGCTTTGTCTCGTACATGCTCTTTTTCACTTGTTCCTTCTTAGTTTGCTCGGCTGCAGTGGGTGATCAGATTAATTGATGTTTAAGATATTATCCTTTCTGATGATGTGTTCACTAGTATTGTGTCAAAGTAAAGGGACTTTTCTTTGGATGATATTGTGGAATACTATAATGACAAGGATTAGGTCCTTGTCAAAGGGTTGGACACTAATGGTTACTCATCTTCTGCGACATGGGATGCTATTAGACAGCGTGTCAATAGGAAACAATGAGCCTCAACGATCTGGTACAAAGGTGCAGTCCCTAAACATTCATTTAATATGTGGTTAGCCACATTGAACAAGCTATCAACCCGTGCTCGTTTAGCTTCCTGGGGATTAAATATAAGCCAAGCTTGCTGTCTCTGTAACTCCTTCATCTAAACAAGGGATCACATTTTCTTGAGATGCAGTTTCACTCGCCACCTTTGGAGTCTGGTCCTTTCAAGACTTTCTCCTCTCCAACCTGCATTCTTCACCTGGGCTGAGCTCCTGTCTTGCTGCAAAGTCCAAACACATACAGCTCCAGCAACTCTCAGGAAACTGGTGACTCATGTACTCATATACCACACTTGGAGACAGCGAAATAATGCCCTCCATAAGAAGACACAGCTCTCTCCGGACCAAACTTTCAGACTCTTGAACAGAGACGTGAGGAACACCATAACAACAATGCGCTACATGCAGAACTTCACCAACCTAATGGCGCTTTGGATTAGATGATTTAGAACGTTATTTCCACTAAACTACTACCTTAATTGGCTTTTATTTTAATTTTTACCGAGAAAGATGTGTGTAAAAGTCTTTGCAAAGACAAACTACTCATTTTAACTAATGATATTTACAGTTTAACAAAAAAAAAGGATTAGGTCCTTAGTTAGAGATATTGAAATATAGTTTAGTGGTTGGTGAAGAAATATACTGAAAGCATTCTAGCTTTTGTTGGAGTTCAAAGGAGTAGTTTCCATGAAGATAGGTCCGTTGCCATATGCGTTGCTCTTGAGATACTCCTTTGGAGTGGCTAGAAACTTGAGATGCTCATGGAGTTGTCATTATTGTCGTTCAGGCGTTCACCTACCTGTCATTTTGTATTCAGATGAATCTACAAATTGTTAGTTTGGTTGGTGTTTGATTTGTGAACCCTTTAGATAAGCCATTACAAATTTTTATGTTTTTTCTTTTCCATATTATCCTAGCTCTTTGATTTTCTTATGTTCATTCTCTAAGAAGGAAACATATGTGTTGTTAGTTATTCACTTGGTACTTTTAATACGCACCAAATTAGCATATCCGATATATAAAGGATCCAAAATATTCTAATAATAAAACTTTAAAAAACGTTTAATATAAAAGCTTTTGTTTAATAAAAATCCTGAATAAATATATAAAAATATTCCATATTTAAACAAATACAATCTTCATTATCTTACCATTTAAATTTGCGATTATACCTAACTAATTTATTTCCAATTAATTATTTGAAGAGGCGCATTCTCGGCTTCTAGCTATCGCAGCTAAAAACCTAGCGGGAACGGTTCTCTCTTTTGTACATCAAGAGAGAAACCATATCAGGGATTAGGGTTCCTCACTTTAACCTTTTCAGGTATTTTACTTTTCTTAAGATATTCGTATGGTTCCTTAAAGAATCTATTTAGCTTGGGAAGTGATAAACTGATCAATTTTATATTATTATTTTTTTTTGTGATTTTAAAGGATCCAGAGTATTTTCTTACACTTTTGGAGATTTCTTCAAAATAATTTCGTCTTACTTTTTTGAATCAACAGCAAAAAATGGAGTTGGATCGTATGGATAGGCTAAGTGATGTACCTGATGCACTGCTCCTGAAGATACTATCCTTACTGCCTATGAAACAAGTTGTGTCAACAATGATTTTGTCAAAAAGATGGCAGACTCTTTGGATGTTTGTGCCAAGACTTGAATACAGTGATGATATGTACCAAGATGGTGCTGGTGGTAACTTGAGGTTCATGCGGTTTTTTTACACTTCTTTGCAGTTGCACCAGGCTAAGGTTGTCGAAAGTTTGTCTTTGAAAGTCTCTGGTGCTATACATCTTGGAGTATGTGTTACAACTGCTGTTAATCGCTGTGTGCGTGAGCTGATTATCGAGTTTGGTAATAAAGCTCAGTTCATACTTCCAAGGAGCTTGTATACAGGCTGTAGAATGCTTGTGACTCTAAAACTACAAAACATGTTTCTTTTGGATGCTTCTTCTTCTTCTTCTTCCCAGGTTTCTTTCCCTTCGCTTAAAACCCTGAGCCTTGTATCGATGATCTACTCAGGTGGTGATTTTATCTCCAAGCTTTTATCAAGTTGTCCTGTTCTTGAAGACTTGTTTGTAGTAAAATGCCGCGGTGACAATGTTGCACGATTGGTAGTTAGAGTGGCGTCTTTAAAGTTTCTAACCGTGCGTGCATCAGCACAAGTTAAGTACCATCAGGGGTTAGTGCTAGATGTTCCTTGTTTGGAGTACTTGGACATTGTTGATTATACACATGGGTTTTGTGTCGTTGAGAAGAGTATGCCTAAGGTTGTAGTGGCCCATCTTGATGTGACTTATAGCCATCCTCAGCAGCTTCTTGCTTCCCTTACTTCACTCGTCCATCTTTCATTATGTTTAACAACTTCAAGGGTACTGCTTTCTTCTCTAAACAGCTTTTTTTTATATATACTTTTACTTCTACTGAGAATGCGCATTAGATCAACATATAAATGATCTGTCATAGTTTCCATCAAATCCTATGTATCTTATGTGTGTAGGATATATATTTCGATGGAACAAAATTTAGCCAGCTTGAACAGTTGAAAGTATGCATTCGCGAGCTGGATGTACTTATGCGTCTACTCAAAGCTGCCCCTAAACTAAGGTGTATCGTCCTTGACCTGGTACATATACGCAAAACTCAAACCGCTGCAAAGATTTTATTTTTTTTATCTGTATGATGTTCTAACTCGACTACCTTTTTCAGTCTAAGATCCATGGCATTAGAACTGAAGATACTCTCCTGTACTGGAACCAACCGAGTCGTATTCCCTGAATGTCTATTGTCTAGTCTTGAATATTTTGAGTGGAGGCAATATGAAGGAAGAGAAGAAGAGAAACAAGTGGCAAGATATATCTTGAGAAACTCTGGTCATTTAAGAATGGCAACTTTCTACTCCACATCGAGATATCGTGTAAAGAATCTTCAGATGCTCATGGAGATGTCAATGTCACCAAGGAAGTCTTCAATCTGTCAGCTTGAGTTCCGTGGAGATTACAATCCTGTCTCGAAGTGAAAAGACTTATAGGTTACAGCTAGCTTCTCTCGAATCTATGTTACCTTTGCTTTGCATTTATATATACTTTGTGGATAAATAAGAATCAACATGAGTTTGTGTTGGTCGATTTATGGGGTTAGTAAGTTTTGTTGGTCGTATCGTTTGTGGAATGCCGCAAAGTTCTTTGCCATCATCATTTGTTTCTGGATTATATCACAAAACCTTACACTCTTCTTTTTATGACACAAAGTAATCTAAAGAGGTGTTGCAGAAACATCATCAGGTGTTACTCATTTGGGTGTTATCTCTGATATTGATCTCACCCACGAAGTTAGTGATTCGAGCTCAAAGGTAGTGTCGCTGATAATGATTAAATAGGTTTTGATGAATTGATAGGTTTAGTTATATTGAACGCCATGGTAATTGTTTATCAAGGTTAATCATGGCAATCTGGTGGATTAGTTGTTCCTCAAATAATACCCTAACAACAAATCTTTATTTAACTAAACTTAAATATAAATGAGGATAGGGGTAGGCAAATAAACAAAATCCAAAAACCTGATCAGACCAAATATAAATGAATGTGAGTCGAACCAAATTCAACACAAATACCGAACTGATATTTTGGATTATTGTTGTTATGAGCACTCAAACCTGTATAAGTATCTGAATAAATTCAAAAAGTAGCGGCAAGAGCGGAACCTCGAGCCCGGTGTTAGAGAGAGATTTTGAAAACTAGGGCGAACTTTAAATTTATTTAGCAAGTAAACTTCACATGTAAACAAAGTTTTAATTTATTTATCAAAGGTTTAGAAAGTAAACTTCATAAGTAACCAACGTCAAAAAAATGTACAGACTGATCTTATACTCTGTTTCTAACAAACTTTTGATTGCTTAATCAGCTAACGACACGTCTCTTTCTTATTCTCTCTCTGTTATTGGCTCGTAACTAACTCCCCGAGCCAATATTCGCTCGCCTTGTGTCAATGTAGCTCTTCTTCTTTATACCTGTAACAGATTGGGGCTTCCAACTTTGACCGTGTGGCCTCTGGGATCAGTGAGAGATACTTATACTTATAATTCACAAAAGGTTAGATTTTGCTCTTCTGATCTATGAATTTATGTGTTCAATCGTATTATTGTACACAAAACCATGATTTGACTTAGGTTTCCTTTTCTTTTTCTAGAGACTACTTTTTTTTTCTTCCCTAGGCGTGTCTTATCAAGAAGAAGAAGGACGAAGGAGCCAAGGTTTGTCTTAATAACAATGGGATATATCAGTGAGTTGCTTGAAGATTTATTCCTCAGGATTTTGTCATTCGTTCCAACAAAATATATTGTGGCGACGAGTCTTGTCTCAAAAAGTTGGACAAAGCTCCGTATGACCCTGATAAGACTATTGGATGGATTCACAAGATTTTTACAAGAGTCTCTGCTTTCACATCAGACTCATGCTCTTGAAACCCTGTACATAGACGCGTAAGGCCAATGTTATGACAAAACTCTTTGAAGTTTCTATGCGTGCGTACGACAGGAGAAGTTGAGCACAATCCGGGGTTAGTGCTAGATGTTCCTTCTTTGGAGTAGTTGGACAGATGAGTTTTGTGTCGTTGAGAACAGTATGCGTAAGGCTGTAGAGGCCCATCTTGATGTGATTTATAGTCATCCTCACCAGCTTCTTGCTTCCCTTACTTCACTCGAATGGTAATATGCCTCTTTCCTTAAAAACTTTTTAAAAGGTTGTTTTATATCGAATCTGTCATAGTATACATCAAATCCTATGTATCTTATGTGTAGGATGCCAGCTTCAAGAGTTAAAAGTAGGATGTACTTGCGAAGACCGCGTGGCTGGATCTACTAAAGCTGCCCCTAAACTAAGGTTTATTTTCCTTGATCTGGTACCTATACTCAAAACCAAAAACAGCTGAAAAGATCCAATCTTTGACCCATTTCTTTTATTGTTTGAAGTTCTAACTTCTCTTCCCATTTCAGTCCGAGTTCCATAGCATTAAAACTGAAGATCCGCTCCTCGGCTGGAACCAACCAACAGAAAAAGAGAAGCAAGTGGCAAGATACTCTGGTCGTTTCGAAAGATCCTGTGACGAATCTTCACATGTTCGCCGAGTTGTCAATGTCACCAAGGAGGTCTTCAGTCTGTCAGGTTGAGTTCTCTGAATATTACAATCCTGCCACAGAGTGAAGAGATTAAAGTTCAACGCTATGTGCTCGTTTCTTCTAAAGTTCCCTGTTTATTTAGATATATTGAATGTTTAAATTCTAATCTCAGAATAAAATAATTACGTTTTGCATTATCCAGACAGTTGGACATTGTTTGAATCATTCATTATAACACTGTTGAACATTGCTGCAATAGTCAAGTTAGAGTTTGTTGTTGTGATGGGATATTTATCATCGGCAGTAACATACACCAATTTCATAATCACAAAACAAAATCCTATTATCAAATGTTTTACAATCTCTTCGAAAAACAAAACTTGTACAAGCAATTATTCATTTCTTAAAGTATTTTATCTTATATAATAGTATGATACTTTTAGTAAAGTATTAAGTTTTGGTTTAGAAATCTGTGAAGATAAAAAATGTGAAAGAAAAAAACTGAAGAAAGGCCTCAGAGATCTTGGTGGTTAAAGAATCATCAAGTGAATTTCTTCATCAAGAGTAGCAAATATTTTGATTGCATCACTGGCCAGTACCCAATATATTTGAACAATACAACATAATATAAAAAAATCTCAAAATTTTGATAAGTCTAAAAAACAAAGAAAATTGATTGATTGATGATGGTGAGTCAAAAGTAGCTGGTAAATAATCACATTTTTTATTCATTGGGAATCCGAATGATTTTTTTCATCACTCTCACCATCACCAATATTAACATATTTTCAAAAAAAATCGATTTACGCATCTATCTTCGAAGATCTATTGAAAAATATGCAAAATTACGTAAGCACGTTTAGCACAGACAAATAAATAATGCCTACCATCCCTATGGACTAACTCAAGATCCACTCAAAAAGAATTGTAGGTCAACTAATAGCAAACACACTTTTTGAAAATCGATAAAACCATGAAACGGAAGAAAAAGGACAAAGAAAAAAATCTTCGAAATTTTTGAAAACATGCGGCCTAGAAGAAGATTTTGATTTGATATTAAAGAAGAGAGAAGATGAGGAATATATATATGAGGTGATGAAGATATTAACCTTCCAAAACCCTAATTCATAAGCCGACATATGGCCAAAAACTAAGTATGGGCTTTTAAGTTGTACGTATTCTATTATAAGCCCATAATGATTAGTAACTGATCATTAGGATATGTGTGTAGTAGGCTTGTTATAGCTTTCTAACTCCATGTCTATGCTTTGCCAAAATTAGTAAATTATCCAAGTGGAGACAAAAAAAATATGCCTCATACAGGTTTCGAACCTGTGACCTTCGCGTTATTAGCACGACGCTCTAACCAACTGAGCTAATGGGGCAACTTGTTTCAAATAACCGATTATATATTATAAACTTCTTAGTTAGTGCAACTATGCCAATGCTAGCCAGTGCCATCGTCATGTATAGCTGAAACTGCGTCGTTTTGCGAAATCTGTCAAACTTCTTCTTCATCTCTCCCCAGACACTACACTTGATTTGTTGTTTCGTCCGATCTCGAAGAAGATGAGAGTAGTACTATCTTCCTCCGTCTCCCTCTGTTTTCAACTATCCTGCCTTCTTCTACTTGCTTCTGCTATTAGATCGAGCTCGTCTCCCATTAACGATCCGTTTCTCGGCATTTCTCCTCAAGGTTTGGTTTCTCTCTCTGCTCATTGAAGATGATCCGATTTGATCCTTTGTTAACTTTTTCTCGTTTGGTTGGGTTTCGTTTCCGTGGATGTGTAGATGAGAAGTATTACAAATCATCTTCTTCGGAGATTAAGTGTAAGGATGGGTCAAAGAGATTCACCAGAGCTCAACTTAATGACGATTTCTGCGATTGTGCAGACGGAACTGACGAGCCAGGTTTTACCTTTCTTCCTCTTTCGAGTTGATAGCTTCGTCTCTGTTGATCATAAAGTTTGAAGCTTTATCTTCTGTTACGAATGTGATCAGATGATTAAGCAGTCGAGAATTCAGAGTGTTGAAGTTCTAATTTTGATTTGTGGATTGTATATATATGATAGATCGTTTGATTAATCTTTCTCTATATGTTAAACCTTACAGGTACCTCAGCTTGTCCTAATGGAAAGTTCTATTGTCGGAACGCAGGCCATTCTCCTTTAGTTTTGTTTTCTTCCAGAGTCAATGATGGTATCTGCGGTATGTTACTCAGTTTATACTTGCTTATGTTCAAGTTTTGTGCTGCTTTCTAATGCTATACGGAGAAAGATTTTGTTGGGGTAAAGCATTCTGTATTTATGGCCCCAATTGTTTTGTTTTGCCATTGGAGCAGATTGTTGTGATGGAAGTGATGAGTATGATGGTAAAGTCACATGCTCAAATACATGCTGGGAAGCTGGAAAAGCTGCTCGAGAGAATTTGAAGAAGAAAATCGAAACGTATAAACAAGGGGTTGTGATAAGGAGGAAGGAGATCGAACAGGCGAAAGTGGGTCTGGAGAAAGATGAAGCAGAGCTAAAGAAGCTGAAAAGCGAGGAGAATATTTTGAAAGGCCTTGTCCAGCAGCTGAAAGGTTTGCTTTTTCTCTCTTTTTATGCAAATGGCATGAGAGTTGGGATTTTTTTTTGTTTTGATCTTAGAGAAACTTAAATCGATATATAGTAGTATCATGAGATAATCAGTGTATTGGAACGTGAAGCAGAACCTTGGATATAAGTGTGGTTAGGTGCCCAATATACCTCTGGGTCAATTCTTAAAATCTGATAGGATTATCAACTTCTTTCTTTTTCCTTTAACTTTGTTGGTCTTATAAATAAAGAGCTTGAGATTCCCATCGGCATGCTTCTTCTGTAGAGCGTAAAGAACAGATTGAGAAGATAGAGGAGAAGGAGCGTCTAGAGAAAGAAAAGGAGGAGAAGGAAAGAAAAGAGGCTGAAGAAGCAGCCCAGCCGGGAAAGGGGGACGGTGAGGAGAAGAAAGATGGCAATGAAAAGGTTGAAGGAAGCACAGTTGGTGAAGAGATGCCTGGAGTTTCGCAGGACGATGAAATTCTCGATGAAGACGAACATCATGATGAGACTGGTAGTTACAAGGACTTTCCTACAGATGAGGTTAGTTCTTCTCTTGTAAACTGAAATAGATTTGCAAGCTTTCATCTTTGCTTATTCAACAAGTTAAGGGATCAAACCATGAAATGAAACAAAAGCTTATCAGATCATTCGCCAATATTTTCTCCCCCGTTTAATATCCTGCTCATTCACGAGGTCATAAACTAAGATACGAAAGTTTATACATGAGATGTTTGAAAATATCTTTTACTCAATGACATCAATATCTAGGCTATCTGGAAGACTGGAACTCATTCACATGGCCATTATGTCAATACCTTCAGCGCTTTTTATATTTTGTTGAAATCTCATGTTTTGCTTTAAGCTCAAAATTGTTGTCATCATGCGGGTACTGAACTAGACTTTGATTTCAGGAGCCAGCAGCTGAAGCTGAACCAACAAGTATATTGGAAGAGGGCACTCACACTCATCCAGCAGACGAGGTTTGAAAAATGATTTCATTCATATGCTTTTTATGATTTTCCAGAAGTGGATCAGTTTGTTACTTGTAAGTTAGATGATGATATAAGGTTGTGTACAATGCAGCATGTTGTGGAGACGAAGGCGGAATCTCCCTCATCTGAGGATCCCATCACAGATGGATCTCAACATGATGGTAGTACCAAAAAGGAGGAATCAGACCAGGTGAAGAAAGTGGTAATTTATTTCAATTTCTGGCCAAAGTCTAGTTTTTTGAACTTCCATGATGAGAATAACTCAGACCTTTTGAGACTTGTCTATTGCATTTTTTTCTACAAATCTCTCCGTTTTGACCTATATACCATGACATCCAAGTAATCTATATTCTATACATAGGAGGATATTGTATCGGAGAATAAGGAAGAGTTGTCAAAGGAGGAATTGGGGCGTCTTGTTGCCTCTCGTTGGACAGGAGAGAATTCTGATAAGCCATCTGAGGCAGAGGAGAGCCCGAAAGTTGATGATCATGAAAATCATGAGCACACGCCTACAAGTCCACATGAAGTAGAAGAAGATGATGGATTTGTGTCAGATGGTGACGAGGATACAGGCGACGATGGAAAATACAGCGACCATGAACCCGAAGAAGATTCCTATGAAGAGGAGTATCGCCATGATTCTAGTTCTTCCTACAAATCTGATGCAGAGGATGATATAGATTTATCAGGTTTGCACTATTATCACAGATGTTTGATTTTTAAAAATGCTTATCATCTGTCATAGTAAGTATGACATGATTATATTTCATTACGTATAGAGACAACCTCAAGTCCTACTTGGTTGGAGAAGATACAAAAGACTGTCAAGAACATTTTGCAGGCTGTGAGTTTATTCCAAACCACCCCAGTGGACAAATCAGGTAAACTAATAGTATAGCACTTCCATAGTTCCATTGACAGTAAAATCAAGACTCGTATGTCTTCAGTGATTCACCTGTTACGTTGTGGTATATGCAGAGGCTGATCGGGTACGCAAGGAATACGATGAGTCGAGCTCAAAACTTAAGAAAATACAGTCAAGGGTGTCGAGCTTAGAAAAGAAGCTAAAACAAGACTTTGGTCTGTATGATAAGACATCCTCTTAAGCTTTTACGTACGTTTTAACTTTCTTTGAATTAGTCCTTAATATATATTTTTTATTACAGGACCGGAGAAAGAGTTCTATTCATTTCATGGTCATTGTTTCGAGAGCAAACAGGGAAAGTAAGGACAATTTTAGCAATCTGCTGTCTATTTCCTTTCTCTCTTAGCTTTTTCAGGGATTACAGTTATGTTTATCTTATGCTGTACTTACCTAATGTCTAGGTATACTTACAAAGTCTGCGCATATAAAGAAGCAACGCAAGAGGAAGGATATTCCAAAACTCGGTTAGGGTAAGTGTTGCTGCCGCTTTATCGTTTTCCCGCATGCTTATCTCTATCATCGTACATATAGTAAACGTAATGTAACGAGGAATCAGTTCGAAGTTGACAATCAGATATCAGTAACTATCTATGTCTGTGTTTCTATTTAACCTAAGCTCTCATCTTTTCGTTTAATGTGATTTTCTAGGGGATGGGAAAAGTTTGAGAACTCGTACCAGTTCATGACATACACAAACGGAGACAAGTGTTGGAACGGTCCTGATAGAAGCCTAAAGGTAAATGCTCGGATATAAATAGACAACTATCTGAGACTTGAATTTTGTGCGTGCAAAGATCACGAAGACATGAAATATAAAAAGCGTGATTAATTCTTGATATGCAGCTTAAGCTAAGATGTGGGTTGAAAAATGAACTTATGGATGTGGATGAACCAAGTCGTTGCGAGTAAGTTCTTGTCTTGATCTTTACCTGTCATGGGTCATATCGTTTTATCTCTGTTTTTCATCTTTTTGTTGCAGATATGCGGCAGTCTTATCTACTCCTGCTCGGTGTTTAGAAGATAAACTTAAAGTAAGCTGATGTGCATCTCATATATCAAAGCCCGATGTTTAATCTTAGCTACTTCTTTTACTCGTTAACACTATATCTAAACCGGGTGTTTGGCCTTTTATAGGAACTACAAGAAAAGCTCGAGAAGATGACGAACCAAGACCAAACTCAGAAGCACGACGAACTCTGATCATGTTTCTTAGATTTGTGTCAATTAAACTCTAGTCTTGCTCAATCTCAAAACGTGAAGAGGACAAAAAGTAAGTGTAAACAGAGACGTTTTTTTGCTCAGGAAGAGAATGATAGGTTCAAGTTGCGTCATTGAACAATGGAGATTCTATTTATCAACAGTCCTTGAGACAATGTTCAACTTTTGGTTAAGAGAAAAGAACATCCTAGTTCTCGACATGTTACAAATCTGAAATTCGTTAATAATAATGTGAAGGCATCTCGCCTACCATTCCAAAGTTCACTTTAAGATCAGAAAGTGTTTTTTATTAGGTAATAAAGAAGTGGTAAGTTTGGTTCGATTCTGTGTTTCTGTCATACCATTTTTAAATTTCTGAAACTTTTATCTAAAAGGAATCCCATTTCCAAAAGAGACAAACTCGAACATGGGTATTACATTTAACGGAATCAAATTATCGCATTTAACACTATTCAAAACCAACATCAGATACGGATCTGTTAATAAAATAATATACCAAAATAGGAACTTAATCATGTAAATACCATGTGTAAATAACAGTTAGCTAATTTTACATGTTGAAAAATATCAGGTCAGTTTTCTCAAATAACTTTTTTTATTTTTCTTATCACTAAAAACAGCTATAAAATAATTGAAATTATTTTTTATTTAATATTTATTTTTTATTTAATATTTATTTTTTATTTTAAATCACATCTTTAAACTTTAGCACGTAATTCTAAATCTAATTTTAATTTTAAAAATATAAATGTATGTTTACACTATTTAATAAAATTTATTTTGATTATTGTTTACGTAAAAATTATTCTTGTAATAAAACTTTTTAATGCTATTACAAGATATTTCTTGAAATTTATTATTGACTAGAAATATCAATCTGAGATATTTATTTATTTTCTGGAAATAAAAACGTGGCGCGACAAAGGATCGAGAAGGCAGAAAAAGGTCAAAGAACGGAATATTTGTTGTCAATGCGCGTCACTGCTTCATGGAATATTAAACCGGTGGTTAGCAAATCATTAATAATATAAACGTCTTATCACGTGTCGGTCATTTTTGTTGACCCAATCTAAACCGGGTACAAGCAATAAATGTAACGATCAAATTGTTGACCCAATCTAAACCAGTGACCTTCAAATCACAGACAAGAGCCGCACAGATTCTCTCTCTCTATTTTTCTTGTTAGCCAAGCCAGATCTCTCTCTCCATAGATCTCTCTGTTTTTTTTTACTTCGCTTGTGTCCGTGTCTTTAGCCTTTCAAAGTCGCTTTTGTTCTCACTCTGTTAACGATGGCGATGATAGAGCAGAGGCCGAAGACGAAGATCGTGTGTACCCTCGGTCCTGCTTCGAGATCCGTTGAGATGGTGGAGAAGCTTCTCAAGGCTGGTATGAACGTGGCTAGGTTTAACTTTTCTCACGGATCTCATGAGTACCACCAAGAGACTCTCGATAATCTCCGTCAAGCTATGCTTAATACTGGCATCCTTTGCGCCGTTATGCTCGATACCAAGGTTAGTCTGAACTTGTATCTATATGATCTGGAACTCGATTTTGGGGATTCATGTTCTATGTGACGCGTGTATGTTTTATTGCTCGTGTTGAGTGTCTCTTTTGTACTTGTCTATGTTTGGTAACTGTTTACTGTTTTGTCTGTTTTTGCCATTTCTGTTTTGAATCTAAGATCTGTGAGACATTGATTAAAAGTTTCCAGTTAGAACTTGAATCAGTGACCAAATCTGCTCTTAGAAGAGTAGAGACCAAAAGTAGAAACTTTGCGATCTAGTGGGAGAATATGTTTTAATTACAAACTTTGTAAGAAACCTGTGATAGTGGAGACTTGTACTGAACGATGTTCCTGAAATCTTTTCTCTGATCTATTGATTAGTGTTCTTTGTGGCTAGAGAAGTTTGATTACTGTGTGGAGTATAGAAGTTATAGCCAAAGTTCTACTCATTGGTGTTTAATTATTATTATTTTTCACTTGACATGTTTGTTGTTTATATAGATGTCACACCTGCTTTTAGATTAAGCAGACATGTCCACAATTCAAGACTTCTAATTGTCGAGTCATGAGAATCTAGAAGTAATAGACAACTTTCACTTGATAATCTTAAATTGTGTGGTGTTTTATTTAATTAAAGATTTATACTGTCAACTTTTTTTTTGTATATGTAAAATGTATAAATTGTGGCAGATCTATTTGTGTTTCTGACTATTACTAAAGGAACTGTTTTTTGGTTTTTTTTTCTTAACAGGGTCCTGAGATCCGAACTGGGTTCTTGAAAGATGGGAAACCAATACAGTTGAAACAAGGCCAAGAGATCACCATTTCCACTGATTATGAGTTGAAGGGTGACGAGAACACAATCTGCATGAGTTACAAGAAGCTGGCTGTTGATGTGACCCCAGGGATGGTCATTCTCTGTGCTGATGGTACTATTTCGTTGCTTGTCCTCTCTTGTGACAAAGAGAATGGTACTGTCCGTTGCCGCTGTGAGAACTCTGCCATGCTCGGTGAGAGGAAGAATGTCAATCTCCCAGGTGTTGTTGTGGATCTCCCTACTCTTACCGAGAAAGACAAAGAAGACATCATGAAGTGGGGTGTCCCGAATCAAATCGACATGATCGCTTTGTCTTTTGTCAGAAAAGGTTCAGACTTGGTTCAGGTCAGGAAACTACTTGGAAAACACGCCAAGAACATTCTTCTCATGTCAAAGGTTTGTTTTAAACCAAAGCTCTCTTTCCACTTTCTGAAACTAGAGGAACAAAAAGTTTTGATTTGTGACGGTCTTGTGTTTGATTAGGTTGAGAACCAAGAAGGTGTGGCGAACTTCGATGACATTTTGGTCAACTCCGACGCCTTTATGATTGCAAGAGGAGATCTCGGCATGGAGATTCCGATTGAGAAGATCTTCTTAGCTCAGAAAGTTATGATCTACAAATGCAACATCCAGGGAAAACCTGTGGTCACAGCGACTCAGATGCTTGAGTCCATGATCAAATCTCCTCGACCCACAAGAGCTGAAGCCACGGATGTAGCAAATGCAGTTCTTGACGGCACGGACTGCGTCATGCTCAGTGGTGAAACCGCAGCTGGAGCATACCCTGAGCTAGCTGTGCGTACAATGGCTAAGATATGCGTTGAAGCCGAGAGCACGCTTGACTACGGAGACGTCTTCAAAAGGATCATGAAGTACTCTCCGGTTCCAATGAGCCCGCTTGAGTCACTCGCGTCCTCTGCAGTCAGAACCGCTAACTCGGCTAGAGCCACCCTCATCATGGTCCTAACCAGGGGAGGAAGCACAGCGAGGCTTGTGGCTAAGTACAGACCAGGAATGCCGATTTTATCAGTGGTGGTCCCCGAGATCAAAACCGACTTATTCGACTGGTCTTGCAGCGACGAATCACCAGCGAGGCACAGTCTTGTATTCCGTGGTTTGATCCCTGTGCTGTACGCAGGATCAGCAAGAGCCTCGCACGATGAATCAACAGAAGAAGCTATTGAGTTTGCGACTCAGCAGGGGAAAGAGAAAGAGCTGTGTAAGACTGGAGACTCCGTTGTTGCTCTACTCCGAGTTGGTAACGCTTCCCTTATCAAGATCTTGACTGTCAAGTGATTATTGATTCTTATTTAGAAAAAATTCCCGTTTTGGCGTTTGGTAACTATAAACGTCTTTTTAAGATGAATTTTATTCAAGATTTGTGATTATAGAAAACTCAAGTTCTATATCTTGTTAATTACAGCTGTGGTGACCAGTGTGAAACCACTTACGGTTCTATTTTTGGATTATTATTGGTTGTATGGAATTACAGGATCGTACACGTATCTGTATTATTTTTTGCTTGCATTTTTTGACATAAGATGGAAATAATGGTGAACATGTATTTATATCTCATGTTCTAATTCAAAAAGACAGAACATGAAGACAAAGAAAAAGAAACAGCACATGACTTCACCCGCCATACGAAAATCATTCCGACAAAGAACTGAAGCACAAGAACATGAAGATTGAATTATCATCGACCACATTGAGAAATCATTCTGACAGTTTCAATCATTCTCTCTATTTTGTTTTACAATTTCATCATTATTTGGGACATCAATAGTTTCATATTCATAAGACAAGTATCAAAACAATAACATTGAAACAACAGACAAAAAACAAAACTAAACTTGATCATCTTTGTACAGCAACAATTAAAAGAAGATTGAAACAAAAAAGAACAGATAACACCTTCATGGATTTTTATTTATTTTGAACAATCTGAGTGAAAGAACATCGTTTTTATGTACATAAAAGCAGAGGAGAAAAAAACAAGAACAAGAAAACCAAGATGTTTAGTTTATGATGTTTTGTTCTTCTTTTGATCAGCGAGAACCAGATTGAGATCCAGAGGATGAAGAAGACGAAGAAAACAACCCACTAAACGGCCATGAAAACGAAAACCTTCTTCCATTACCGCTCCTCGCATCATCCTCACTTGTTTCCACATTTCCCACATTGTCAACAACGTTTCTGTTACTACTCTCCGGAAGAGTGATAGTTCTCGTTGAATCAACCTTAGTCTCATCACCATCATCATTCGCAGAAGGAAGCTCGAACCGACACACAGGACAAGAACTATGAATCTCAAGCCACGGAACAATACACTTAACATGAAACTTATGCTTACACGGCATCTCTTTAGCTTCCACTCCTTTCTCAAACTCATCCAAACAAACCGAACACTGCAACAACGGCTCACTTATCTTAACCGTTGGCAAAGCATCAACCACTTCTTTACGAGCAGGTGGAGTCCCTTGCCTGTTAGGATCATTCTCAGCTAAATGCTGAAGCAAAAGATCTAAACCAGGTCCAATGAAGTAATCTCCAAGTGAAGTCAATGCAGGATGGCTCTGAGCCAAGGGATTGATCATTATAACTCTATTGCTCTCTCGATTATTATTATTATTATTATTATTATTATCAGAGGTGTCATACTCAGAAGCAATCCCTGCACGTATCCCTTGAAGCAACTGCAATATATTCCCTGAGCTTCTTCTCCTTCTCCTTAAGATAGATTCAAACTCTCTGTCCAAATCAATCTCTCCACCATGTCTTCTAGCTCGTTGTTGATGATGATGATGATACACATCATTTTCATCAGCATCGTTGTCTTCTTCTTCATCAAACTCTGGTCTCCTAAACCTCTGTCGTCTCCGAGGAGTACTCATCATTCCAAGCAAGACTGGTGCCCATAGAGACATTGCACGGTCTTGAACGCCACCTCCATTGCCATTACTGCTCATTTCTTCGATGAATCCGCTTTGGCAAAAGGGACATTTGATCTCAGATTCCGTTGCTGGATTCACCATTTGTGAACACATGTGACACCAATACCTAGCTGCCATTGTTTCCTCCATGTCTTCCTCCCTAAATCTGCAGGCAAAAAAAAGAGTAACACAATGAGATATTATGTTTTTCTTTGCCTAACATCTTGCAGTTTTTTTAGTTCAGATCTCAGACAAGAGAATTGTATCCCTTAAAGTTTCCAACTTTGACCAATCAAATTACAAGATTCAGACAAGAACATCTTTGAAAAAGGAGAGGACTAAAGTCAAGCATCTTACCCAATTTGAATAAAAATCCAAAACCAGCAAAAATAAAAATAATCAAGAATCTTGTAAAAATATCAAAGAGGAAACAACTCTTTACAAAATGAAACAATTTTTTTTTATCCTCATTTTTCTTAACATTTCTGAATTAAAATCATGAAAGAAAAAAGAATTGCAGACAGATAGGTAATGACAAGATAAAAACCATTACCTTTAAATGACCTTTGAATCTGTTCTTCCTTCTTTTGGTTAAGAAATTAAACCCCCAAAAAGCTCAAAAGATTTTTATTTTTTTTTGTTGAAGCTGCTTTTGCGAGAGGGTTGGAGAGAGAAAAAAAAAGAGGAAATGAAGAAGAAAGAGTGGAAGGAGACAAAACAAGCCAACCACGTCCTCTCTTCTAAACCCAAACTCCTTCCTTGTTTCCTGTTTACTTTAGGTCCTTTTTTTAATTAGCATTCATTATTAGTATTAAAATTATTAATCAAGTTTAAGACTTTTTGTTAATTTTTGTCTTTCCCTCACCAATTTTGAGGTTTATTAATGATATGACCAAATAAATAACAAGGAAACGTAATTAGAAAGAGACAAGCGTTGAATGAGCTACTGATAAATTATTGATAAACCTCAAAATTGGTGAGGGAAAGACTACTATATATATATGCTACTTTCAAGAGAAAATAAAGTATATCCATCTACTATGTAAATATTAGTTTGATATAGACTTTACAGGTTATTGAAGTTAATATCTTTTTAGATGCGTGAACTATCGTTCGCTTGACATAACTTTTCGTCTCAACGAATGAAGATATCTATTGGTATAGATAATGACTTATCTCATATAGTCATTATCCTAAACCTTTGTGTAATTATCTTTGTGTAGATATCTTTATGTTTAGACTTATCTACACATCAACCCTTGTATATATATGAATGTAAAGCATCAATGAAAGTCATCAGTTTACATTAAACCTATATGGTATCAGAGCTTCTGATCTAAACCTAATTTTTTTTCTCTTCCCCCTCGTTTCTATTCTTCTCAAAATAATGGTTACAGAAACCTCAAAAACAGCCGAATCTGCTCCTGTTTTCAATATCTCTAAAAGTACCCTTATCTCTCTCAACATGTCAAACATCACAAAACTCACCTCTACAAACTACATCACATGGCGTCTACAAATTCAATCTCTTCTTGAAGCACATGAGCTACATTGCTTCATTATCGATGATACTCAAATTCCTGCTGCAACAATTCTCAATGATGCTGGTGTCTCTGAACCAAATCCGTCCTTTGCTGCTTGAACTCGTCAAGACAAGATGTTGTATAGTGCACTAATTGGTTCTCTTACGATCGCGATTCAACCAATTGTTGCACGAGCAACAACTTCACGTGAAGTCTGGGATATCCTACACCTTACGTATGGCAAACCTTCCAGAGCACACATCAAACAATTGCGTCAACAACTGAAACAAATCACCAAAGAAACCAAAACTATCAATGAATACATGCGACTTATCATTGATAAAGCCGACAAACTGGCCTTACTTGGAGCTCCGTTTGATCATGAAGATCTTCTTGATGCTATCACTGAAGGTCTTGGTGAAGATTATCGTGCCATTGTTGACATGGTTAATGGACGAGATGTACCGATCACAACTGATGAGCTACATGAAAAGCTGATCAATCGTGAAAACACATTGAATATCACCAATACCGAGCCTTCTCTTCCAGTCACAGCTAATGCAACACAGGTGCGTCCTCAGCATCAACAATCGAATCCTCGTGGTGGTTCCTTCTCAGCTCGTGGTGGTTTCTGGTCACCGCGTCCTTATCTTGGAAAGTGCCAAATATGTGGAGTTCAAGGCCATGGTGCTAGACGATGTCCTCAATTCCAACAACCACACCAATATCAACAAGGACAACCTCCGTCTCATTCAAGTATGCAGACGGCTCCACCGTTTCGAGGCCAATCACCGTGGCTTGCACCCCATCTTCCTCTCCCAACACCGCAGTGGCCACAACAAGCTCATCATGTCACCATGAACTCTCCGTACTATGCTCCTTGGTTGCTCGATAGTGGTGCTTCTCACCATATTGCAAGTGACCTCAGCAATCTCTCATTACACTCACCGTACAATGGTGGTGAAAGTGTGGTGATTGGGAACGGTACAAATCTTCCTATAACACATACGGGTTCCACAACTCTTCCCTCATATACTCGTCCTCTTAAGCTCAATAATGTTCTTTGTGTACCGAATATGAAAAAGAAGCTTATCTCGGTTAACAAATTATGCAAGACTAACAATGTTATGGTGCAACTTTGTCCCTTTGACTTTCAGGTGAAGGATCTGCACACGGGGACAACGTTACTAACCGGCAAAGCCAATGATGGACTGTACGAGTGGCCGATGACTCCTTCTTCATCACTAAACACCCCATCTGCTTTTATTTGTTCTAAGTCCTCTGTTTTGGATTGGCATGCACGTCTAGGCCATCCAAATATTCAAACTTTACGCACTATGATTTCACGTTTTTCTTTGCCTTTATCTTCTTCTGATTTGTTATCTTTGAAATGCAATTCGTGTTTAATAACCAAGAGCCATAAACTTCCTTTCTCTGTTTCTTCTATTACTTCTAAAGCTCCACTTGAAGTTCTTTTTTCTGATGTATGGACCTCACCGGTTCTATCTATTGATGGGTACAAGTATTTTGTCATTTTTGTTGATCACTTTACCCGTTATATTTAGTTTTATCCTTTGAAAACAAAATCTCAGGTTGCCACAGTTTTTCCTCTCTTCAAAGCATTAGTTGAAAACAGATTTAAAACAAAGATTACAACTCTGTTTTCGGATAATGGAGGAGAGTTTATTGCCTTAAAAAGCTTTCTTTCTTCTCATGGCATCTCTCATCTAACCACTCCTCCACACACCCCGGAACACAATGGCATAGCAGAACGACGCAACAGGCACATCGTGGAAACCGGGATGGCTCTCCTCACACACGCAAAGATTCCAGCCACATACTGGTCCTACGCGTTCTCAGCCGCAGTCTACTTAATCAATCGTCTCACAACACCGACGTTAAACAATACTTCTCCCTACAACAAGCTATTCAAAATGGAGCCTAACTATCTCAAGCTCAGAACCTTCGGCTGCCTCTGCTACCCATGGCTAAAACCTTATGGTCAAAACAAGTTCAGTCCCAAATCTGCGCCATGTGTGTTCTTGGGTTACTCTCTTACACAGAGTGCTTTCTTGTGTCTTGACGTTGCTCACTCTCGAGTTTATGTCTCAAGACATGTGGAGTTTAATGAGTTGGTATTTCCTTTTTCCTCTCTCTCATCAAACACTCCTCTTGATTCAATATCTTTATCATCTTCTTCTTCTGATACTTCAACTGCCACTTTAGTTCTTGTTTTTAATCGGCCACATGTACAAGCGTTAACTCCGTGTCCAGCTCCTTCTCCTGCAAACGTCTCACCACCTGCTACACCAACTCAACAACAGTCTCCACAACCGGTCATTGCTGATGCCACACCTCACCATACAGAGACTCCTGAGCAACAACCACTACCAAATACTCACAACATGGTCACTCGTGGCAAGAACAACATTCACAAACCCAACCCACGATATGGTCTCACTGCAGTCCTCACTGAAGTGGAGCCTGAGTCCCATGTTCAAGCATTAAAAGATGAAAAGTGGCATCGCTCTATGAGTGATGAATATGATGCTTTTATTCGTAATGACTCTTTTGACTTGGTTGACAGGTCTGAAGCTTCTAATATTGTTGGCTCTAAATGGGTTTACAGAATCAAAAGATGGCCTGATGGAACTCCTAGATGTCACAAATCACGGCTGGTTGCCAAAGGCTATCACCAACGACCTGGAGTAGACTACCATGAAACATTTAGTCCTGTGATCAAACATGTAACCATCAGAGTCGTCATTGGTACTGCTGTCTCTCGGAACTGGCCTTTGATGCAGCTCGATGTTAACAATGCCTTCCTCCAAGGACCTCTTGACGAGGAAGTCTATATGCTGCAACCACCAGGACTCATTGACAAAGATAAACCCAACCACGTCCTCAAACTCAAAAAGGCAGTCTATGGTCTTAAGCAAGCCCCTCGTGCTTGGTACAACGCACTCAAAGATTGTCTGCTTCAATTCGGCTTCAAGAACTCACTTGCTGATACTTCTCTGTTTATCCTACGCACACCGACTTATGTCATCTACATTCTCATCTATGTCGATGACATTATCATCACCGACTCCTCTGCTACAGAAATTAGACGCACCACCGATCTTCTTGCCTCCAAGTTCTCTCTCAAAGACCTTGGCGAACTCTCATATTTCTTGGGAATGAAAGCAACAAGAACATTGTCTGGCCTATATCTCACTCAGACAAAGTACATCACGGATCTTCTCCAGCGTGCAAAGATGGCTAATGCAAAACCAGTAGCAACGCCGATGTCCTCTACAGAACCTCTCACTCTGAAGTCTGGTGACAAACTTGCAGACCCGTCTGAGTATCAAACAATCATTGGGAGCCTACAATATCTTGGTCTCACAAGACCTGACATAGCATTCTCTGTCAATAGGTTGTCTCAATACATGCACCAACCTACTACAACACACTGGGAAGCCGCAAAGCGAATCCTTCGGTATCTTGCAGGAACAGCAGACAAAGGAATCTTCTTCTCAGCCTCATCTTCGTCTTCTCTTCACGCTTACACCGATGCAGATTGGGCAGGAAACAAAGATGATTATGTCTCTACAGGAGCTTATATTGTCTACTTCGGGAAGCATCCCATTTCGTGGTCTGCACGCAAGCAAGGGAGTGTCTCAAGATCGTCCACTGAAGCTGAATATCGTGCGGTTTCAGATGCGGCAGCTGAGGTTCAATGAATCACTAATCTTATGACTGAACTTGGCCTTCGTTCATCTATCACTCCAACTATATATTGTGACAACATTGGTGCCACTTACCTAGCTGCGAATCCTGTTTTTCACTCCCGAATGAAGCATTTGGCTCTGGACTATCACTTTGTTCGAGAGCAGGTCCAACGCAAAGCATTACGAGTATCTCATGTTTGCTCTGCTGATCAGCTCGCCGATGCATTAACAAAGCCTCTACCACGGGGTCGCTTCATCAGCCTAATTTCCAAGATTGGATTCTGTAGCCGACGTCCATCTTGAGGGGGCATATTGGTATAGATAATGACTTATCTCATATAGTCATTATCCTAAACCTTTGTGTAGTTATCTTTGTGTAGATATCTTTATGTTTAGACTTATCTACACATCAACCCTTGTATATATATGAATGTAAAGCATCAATGAAAGTCATCAGTTTACATTAAACCTATAATATCTTCTTTTAAACGGAACTGGACCGAGTATTATCTATTACATTCTTGATTCTTCAATAATGTGTTCACAAACTGTTAAGAAACAAACTGTGAAGAAAGGGGAGAATGTGACACTAACACGTTTCAAGTTTGATCCATCTGCTGCGTGAAACTAAATCACAATTATTCTATTCACTTAACACGGATATAAGTCAATGTTTTAGGGTTAATTTAAATACCTGGAGAGAAGGTTTATCCGTGGACTGTATTTCTCTTTTAAAATTAGTCTGAGATTCTTCGTGGATCTAAGATACCTCAGGTTAATCAAAAAAAAAAACTGTTTTGGTCCATGTGACTATCTTCGGCATGTAAATTATAGTATGGTTCAATATTTTTTAAATCAAAAGACCACGTCTTTAACTGTTTCGAGCAAGCCACAAACAAAACATCATAGTGCATCAGGGCCTGGTGAAGAAAAGAACGACAAAATGGCTAACACCATATACGGGCTAGTAGATGGTGCATCTGGATCCGTATGAGCGAAACTTGACCTGCGACTTGAGAAGTAGCATTGTGCAATCTTTGACAAAAAGAAAATCCAATTACGAAAAGATGATTGAAATTGTTTGTTGAACATATAAAGCAGCAAGTCAGTGAACTTCTGGACCGTGTTAGGGTCGTTGGGTCAAACGACTCCACGCATTTTTGTAATCCTCTGATCAAGCAAGACATGATTTGAATTTAGTTATGCGTTATCAAAAAGTAACAACTTCATACTTGGAACACACTACTCCAAGCAAAGGTGTCTAAATCACCAAACAGAGGAAACCATGTTTAAAAGAAAGATCACTCTTTATGTTTTCACTGTCGAATGAAATATAAGACATAAAGAGTTAACAGACAGAAGGTACCTTTATGATTCCTTCATCCCCAATATGGAAACGAAGAGGAGGGACTTAATTAATAATTATATGAGCTAAATATAGACAAACTCACAAGTTCTAATTTCTTATCTAAGATTCAGATGTAAAATGTTTTGTCTTGGAGACGAATAACTAACAAAAATATTAAAAGCGAAATACCTTACGATAACCTTAAAAAAATCTTGTCACATAAATAATGATTAAAATAGATTTTATTAAAGAATGAATATACATTTGTAGCATTTGGGTTAATTAATCTAGGTTTACCATTTAGAGTTATGGATGAGGTTTTGGAGATGAATTTTTTTTTTAAAGAAAATTAAAATTTTCAAAAAACAAATTATTTTGATGTTTTTTGTGTTATTTATGACAAAAAAAAAAGATATTTGAGAGAATTGACTAATATTAAGTCAGAATGATATTGAAAATTCATAAGATGAATGGATATTTGGTGATTGTCACTCTGACTATTGAACATGGTCATGTCTCGAGAGATAAGCCTGTAACTTCAGCCATACACGATCCGACATTTAGGCGAACTCCTGGGCAAGAAAGCTAAGTGCTTGATCATTTTAAGTGTCCTGCGGCTGGTGGATATAGGTTTTATAATTACTTTCTCTAAACATAATCCGTTTTTTAAGATAAATGCTACCACTTCTTTCTCTTCCTCCTTTCCTTCATATTCTTCCCATTCAAGAGTTTCAAGACTCGTTACCAGACATTCAGGAACTGAGCTCGGTTCACTCCAGCTGGGGCGCAGTTCCATTTTAATGCACCGCTGAGATAAAATTGAGAGGACATAAATACAGTGCATTCGAGATAAGCATAAGGAAACTGAATGCTTTGTGACGAAATATATATATGTACCAAATAAAGTTTGAGGTATCGTAGATTAGGGGAGTTATTGAGCATACGCATAAGTAGATTCAACCATTCTGTGTCACATGCACACATCTGTAAATGTTTAAGATGGTGGAAAACACTGCCAACGTGACACAAATTCTGCAAAAAGAGACCCCAATAAGTTCATAAAAACAGTGTTAGTGCCAACATATTTTTATCAACAAGGACACATTATATATAGAAGAAATTGCAATTCTACCACAAGTTTGATATCATTTTACAAATTTATCTTTAATGAATGATAATTTTCAAAAATACCTTAACTTTTTGATGAAAATAGACTTAATTAATTTTTCTAAATATTTATAAAAAAAATCAGAAACTCAACCTAAAGTCTTCAATACTAAACAATAATCAATAAAATGTAAATCCAAATGTTAATATAATTATGATAGTGCTTATTTTTGCAAAATAATATTTAACTTATGTTATTTTTAGCAATTTCTCTTATATGTATCCATTAAATTAATTAGTACCGACGAAAACCCAAAATTAGCTAGTGACCTAAAAACAACATATTACATTTGAGGTTTCGAAGCAGAGAACAAGACGCTTGGCTGAAGTTAGAGAACACATAAGCTGCTCGGTATAGGGGCGCAATATGAAAACACTTGCCTTCACTATCTTATTCATATTATTCCCAGTGACACAAAACCCTTCCCATGTATCAACAATTTTCAAGTACTCCAAAGAAGGAGCATCTATCACAAACCCATGTGCCTCCCCGTCACTTATCTCTCCTGTTGTTTTCAAGACCAGACTTTTTAGATGAAGCAGGCTGATGCTAAAAACGGACACATTATCACTTGGACATAACACCACAACCA
>CAJHQQ010003365.1:0-45400 GCA_905132885.1 Moricandia moricandioides
ACGATTTATCGAATTGTATATAAAAGATGAAAAATCGCTAAAAATACCACGTTAAGTATCACTTTTTAAAGATATCTTTATTCAAAAATATATTAATATTTAATTTTATATTTTAGTGATTATTTTTTAGGGTTTAGTGTTAAAGGGGTGATGTTGAGTTTTTGAATATTTTATAAATATTTAGAAAAAATTAGTTTAATCTATTTTCATCATAAATTTAAAACATTTTTGAAAATAATCATCGTTAATGATATCAAATTTATTGTAAAACCTAATTTTTTCATAAAAGATAGTGATCCCCGATAACTGAATATAATATTGTTTTTGACGAGTTTCAGTCTACTTTTGCATCTTAAACTGCTACATTAAACAAATAACGTTTTAAACACATTTGATGCGCAGTTTTCTATATAGAGAGAAAAAGAAACCTGTCGTTATATAGAAAGTTGTCTAAATAGATGTCTATTATGGAGTCTTTGGTCACTTGGTCTTAAACAAATAGTATTGCAGCCTACCGAGTCTTACTTTATCTTATAGTATGTTTTGTCAACCAATGTTTCATTGTCTTATTCTTTCTTTTTAAATCATCTTTCATTGTCTCGTTCATTTTGGCAAAATGATATGTTTCATATAATATCATTAATATGACATCAACGCGGTCCATAAATCCAAATCATTGATCCATTTGTGTCCATGATCCTGAAATTTTGGGAGCGGCGATTTAGTAAATAAATAAATAATTCTTTTTTTTTTACAAATTTAAATACCTATATCTATTTAATTTTCTTCAAAAATTTGGAACCATAATGAATTGTTTCATTTGACTTTTCTCAAGACTGGCCCTGTCTGTGTTTGTGTTCTTAACTTTCAAGGTAAGAACATATAACAAACAGATTCTCTATCTGATTAATCAACTTTTTATGATGTAAAACTGCATATAACTACACCCTCAATAAGGTATTACACTTGCAGGTAACAGTCACCTGTATAGGATGATCAGTAACCATAAACTTTTCATAGAAAAAACAACAGAGAAACAGAGGGTTTTGCTTACGACACAGGTACAAGTACGAATAGTAGCAGTGCCGGTCCGGACACGTGAGACGTCTAAAGCGAACAAGAAAAATTCTGCCCCTTAACCATAACTATTTTTATTTAATTTTAAATATGTAATTAAAATAAATATAACTCTGGATAAAACTTAAGTGGTTCTCTAAAAATAAAATACTAAAACATCAAAACATCATTAGCAGCTTATTTTGTAAGATTTTTATTGCAGCACTTCTATTTTGCAGCATTTCTAGAATTAAAAATAATATTTTCTAGAATAAAGAAAGCCATATGATTTTAATAACATCAATTCCAGTTTTGAAGTTCAATTGAGTTTTCTTTCACAAAAAATATTAAAACCCTATGAAAGTTTATATTTGTTTGAATTTTAAAATTTCTGCAAAATTATAAATTTATAATAAAAAGGAAATAAGACTTGCACGGAAGATGCATATGTATCTACTGGGACGAAGATCAATCACATACGAGCAACTGATAATTCAAGATAATTGATATCATCTCACTAAAAAAAAGATAATTGGTATCATCGTAAAGAAATAAAAAAAGAAAAATAATTAGAAGATAAATTGTCTTTTAATACAAAAAGGTTATTAAATATTATCTAAACATGATAAAGAAGTTATAATAGGAAAGAAAATCACTTGTATCTTTGAATGAATCACAGCTTTAATTGTTATTATTGTCTAAAAAGGAAAAAAAACTGCTTTTATAATCAAAAGGAATAAAAGAGAGAAGGGATGCCAACCTGTTAAATGCAAGACCAGGAGACACAATCACTAACCTCTAGACCACAGAGAGTTTTCTTGAAGTTGTTGTCCCTAACTCTTTGTATTCTCTGGCCTAAAGCCTTTACTTTATGGATTTTAGCTCAGGGCCGGCCTGAATAGTAGTTCCTAGCAAGTTGCAAATGAAGGTTCACGTTGACTAGTCTTTCTCATCTTCTTTTGCTCGCCATACAAGAGAGAAACAACGTTTGAAACAGCTACACAAGAATGAAATACAGCTCGTTCTGTCTTCTCGCTCCGCAGCATGCGATGATGTCGAAACTATATCATCCTCTGTGCTTGCTGGATCTATGGTAGGGTATTGGTCGAAATCCAATGAACTACACTTCATTGCTTCTTCTGGCTCATCAGCATCAGGAAGCGGAAGTTTCCAAAAGTTCCAGTGGTCATACTGATTCATATTGTTGTGACCTGAGATGCTTTCTCTATAATATTGAGGCATCTTAGGCTCCAGCAGGCCGTACCATGTTGGTACTTCGACGTAAGGAGTAAAATTCATGGACAAAAACGGCCTAGGATTAACACCCTGTGGAGTCACACCCATAAGCACACATATCAAAATGTGAGAAATATTGTTAGAAACAGAACAAGCTCAAGAAAGACAGAGGTAGAGACCCAATTGTAGCCCCTTAACTGAAGAGGATTTGGAGGGTGAAATGTCCTGAAACTGTTTCTGCTTCTCTGTGTCGACGAGTTAATAACATCTTTCCAGGCAGAACCAAACATGAAGCCTTGATGATAAGATCTTTCCACAGCTTCCATTGTCATTGACGAGGGGATCATCTTTCAAATAATGTCTTTGCCTCTGAAGTTGATGAACACTT
Organism: Moricandia moricandioides; assembly: GCA_905132885.1. Taxonomy (NCBI): domain Eukaryota; kingdom Viridiplantae; phylum Streptophyta; class Magnoliopsida; order Brassicales; family Brassicaceae; genus Moricandia; species Moricandia moricandioides. The sequence continues at coordinate 2,681 of CAJHQQ010003365.1, forward strand.
GAGGCCTGTTCTTGTTTTTCCACATCTCATCCGCCAACTTGGATCTATGTGCATGTTAGAAGAGATACTGCTTAAGTAAAAGTCAACTAAATAAGCAATGCTCACTTTACGAGACTCATGATGTCATTATTTTTATTTCCACTACAAACGCACTGTTAAATTAATTAAGTAAACATACTCGCCGATTTAACAACTAATCACTATGGTTAAAAAAGTGCTTAGAAAAGAGAAAACAGTTGCTAGTGCAAGGTTCGTAAACCAAAGAAAAATCAGGTTAAGAGAAATCTCTACATCCCTCTATCCTCTAGGCTTTGTGTGAGAGGGACAACGTTAACTCTTTCTCCTATTGTCTGGAAAATTTACAAAACATGTTTACAATAGTTTTTCTACACTACCAAAAAAACATAATCCTACTAATGACGATTTTCATTGTTGGTTCCTTATATAGAAAGTTTACGATGAACTTTTGACAAAAAAATATCTACACTACGAGAAAACATAATCCTAACAACGACGACTTTCATTGTTAATTCCTTATTATAGAAGGTTTACGACGAATTTTGACAAAAAAAATAAGAAGGTTTACAACAAGTAATGATTCATCTTTAATTATGCGTCCTAATGAAGTCGTAAATTCATCGTTATGTTGTGAAGAATAGATTTTATTGTAAAAAGATTGTTCCGCATAAATTTTACCTAAAATAATGTGAATTTGTCATTAACTTAACAACACATGAATTTCAAATTACTTGTTAAAGTAACAAAAAAATTAACAATGAATTTGAAGTTAACTCGTTGTTAAAGTTATAACGATTTAATAATGAATTTAAAGTTAATTCATTATTATATTATAAATGTTTTATTGAAAACAATCTGTTTAGTCACCACATGCAGATTGGAGGGAAGCCAATCTGTTCTGAAAGAGGAGCTTCTCCATCTTTATGCATTTCTTGGTCTCCTAGCTCCTCCAAACCAGAACACTTTTGACTCCAAGTCAGTGGTGGACCCATGTTGAGTAAAGGGGTATCTTCTCATACAAGTTTTTTTTTTTTTTGGAACACACACAAGTTCTATATTTCCACAGATTTGTTAAGTATGACTGAAGATTAGGCAGGCCAGTTGGTTTATTTACCTTACCATATACATGAGTTCAAATCCCTCCTATGCCTATTTATACTGTACTATTTCTTTTTTTTTGGACAAACCATACTTCATTGATTCAAAGGTTTTACACTCCATTAAAGGAGGAAATGTTACAAAATAGAAAAGCATAACCAGCTACAATCTTTGCCATAGGACATGCAAGACCAAATACAAGGTAAGAAACTAATTCAGCAAAAGAGATGATAAGGGATCGAATAGCGAGTAAGATCCAATGAACATCGGTTGACCAACTCTCTGAAAGAAGGTGAATGAGTTCTTGACAGTCTGACTTGCAGACAAGCTTATAAATGACTACAACTTGTGCAGTCAACATGGTTAGACACTCTGCAACAGTGGCAAGAAAGTCATAAAACCGGGAGGAGAATCCTTCCACTACCGATGAGTCTTGAGCATCGGAAAAAGAATCCATCAGAGAAGTAAGTAGACGGAAGGCTTCAATTGAGACTAGGCTCCATGTTAAACCATCACTTAAACAAAGTGAAAGAAATGAGAGGATAATAAACTCGATAAAAGAGTAAACTAGGCTATGAAAGCCCCAACAAATCCGCATCACGATAGAGAAACAGATAATATAATTTCTCTTCCCAATCTGCCACAAGTAGGAAGGAAACGACATCATCGCAGTTACCGTCAAAGCATAAACGGATCGTAAACTGCATACTGTAGTAGGAGGTCGCACCAAGGCGATAAACAAGCCATATAAAGCCATGAAAATAGAATCAATCTCTGTCAACACTATTTGGTCTACAGCCACAAGATCACTACTTTCAGAAAAGGCAACAAAGGAGGGCCAGAGACAGAATGATACCTGGCTGGGGAACACATCAGCTTGAGAGGTTCCACCAGAGAGCAAGGAGATAAGACCAACCAGAGATTTATAAAGGTTAGTAAACCTAAAAATCAAATCTGGAGCTAGAATAACTCTAAAGAAGCCATGAGTCACAAGATTGGAAGAGGTGTTAAGCAAAACCACGAGAACAGGTGGAGGGTCGGGGGGGACTGGAGGTTCGGGAGGATCCACAGGAAACACCACGTCTAGGTCTGGATCTGGTGGTTTAGGGGGCAAGGAAGGAGTAGCAGATGACTCAGCTACAAAAGACACCATTAGAAGAGGAGAAGGAGGTAGCAAACGGGAGAGCTTTGCGGAGGTGTGTGACGTCGACGGCGGCTGAAGAGAGACTCGTGCTTAAGAGGATGAGGAGCTGCACCGGTGAGAGGTCTTCATTCTGGTGGAGGAACTTGCTGTGCGGCCGTCTTGGAGTTCGTTACTGTACTATTTCTTAAATTTACTTTTATAAAGGGCCAAGCATGAACAAAAAGACGATCACTTTATGTAGGTGGAACTCCACTCCGGCGACCAGATCTGTCTTTTCAAAGTTTGATAAGACAAGCGTCCTCCAGCCATACCTCTCTTTTCCGCTCCATCCTTTCCATCCTCCAAGTCTGGCCTCTTCCACCCTTCAGTTCCGTTAATCTTGGTATGAAACGACCGCACAAAGATCCACCCCACCACAACATACCTTCTATCACAACTGTCTGTAAATCTGGTGTCCGATGTAGGTGGGATTCCACTTCAGTGTTCAGATCTGAGCCATCAAAAGCTAGTAAGGTCATGTTGTCGACGCACAACTCTCACCTCCTCCTCTGGTGTGGAGACGACTTCACTACCATGCCTCCCTTCTATAAATGGAGTAAATCTCTCGGATTCTTTTCCGAGCTTTTGTTTCAGTTTACTCACTGTTTTGTTACCTTGTGGAGCGGTCTATACGGGGTCTGAAGGTGTAATCGAGACTACTTCGGTTTTTTCGTTGATAAAGACTGGCTCTCAACGTCACTTGTGACTATCTCTCAACTGTTCGACTTTGTCGTGAAAGTTTTATGTCAACTTCATATGAAGATTTATGTTTGGTTTTATTTGCTATTGTAATTTATGAAATGTTTTCAAGAGGATGGTTAATTCCCTCTTGGCTTTGTAGCTCTTGAATTTGAGTTTTTGAAAGTTGTATTGCAAAAAAAAAAATTCCTTTTTTTATTATAACACATATTTTAGAAAAAATATTTGTTTCATAAAAATAGATTTTTGTGTTTTCTGTGAAAATATTGCAAACTTCAAAAAAAATTAATTATCTTATAAAATTAATATTAGTCAAAAATTATTGAAAATTACACAAATTGATATATTTATTATACTAATGTAATGCGTTTTTAATATATTTGAAAAACTCAATTTTTTTTATCTTTATGAAGCAGAAAGAATATTAAAAGTGCTCAGTTTAGAGGTTTATATATTAATTAGGATCCAGGTAATATCAGTTTCTCCATCTTGCGTTTACAGCTGTTACACTGTAAATAGGTCATATACTTTTGATTTCCGAATAATGACAAAAAGAGTCGTCGTTTTACTGAAAAATGTTTATAAGAAGAATGAGCTTGTAATGTTTCCTGGATGTCAACAAATGAAGTATTTGATGGTTTTTTATTTTTTGTTAAATAGCATTTGGTGTTTTGGTCATTAACAATAGTTTCTCAACCACCGAGTCTTTCATTTATCTTCATATTGTTTGGTAACTGATCTTTATACCTTTTTGACCAAAGGATATATGATAACACGGTCCAAATGCTCACTAGGTGGTTATGGTTTAATCATCCCAGAACGCGTAATCCCCTTGTATTGGTCAATGGTCAAGAGAATGATTTGACACTAAGTCGGTGTTCATGTTTCGTTAAACACCAAATAGCGTTTGATCGTTTAGGTAACGGATCGATTGAATACATTGTCTTAAACTAGTGAAGTAAAAAAATCTATATAACGAAGTATGACCGCAATGTCAGAACGTGATACATGACAGTTTTATGCCGACCAATCCTCCAGATCATATTTTTGCTCCTTAGGTCAAACACACACAGCTCTTGAGACAGTAACACAGAGATATAAAATAAGTCTTCTCCCCTCCTTGACACAAATTTTCCCTGGCCAGGGTTGTCATTACTCCCTTGAGCTTTGACCGGGGGTTCGCCTAGGGATTTGACCGAGGGTTCGACCAGGGGTTCCACCGGCCAGTCCGTATCTGTCATTTTCAAACTCAAGTAGTTAGTCATTATCATTAATACATGTGCAAGCTATATGTGTCATGCAATCAACGTACAAGGCAATGGGTAAAATTGTTCTCTGCTGTCATGGAATGAGCTGGCGTGTCCATGATCACGTTGTGGCAAAACCTGAGGCCAATTAGGCTCTAACGTCTTGTCACATGTTAGTTCTTCAACGAAGGGAGGAGATTTTGAAGGAAAGAGAGCCTCCCAGTCAACATCCTGTGGAATCATAATACCCATAAGCATAAATGTTAATATTCGAGAAAATTTCTAATCATTATCTTTAAAAAAAAAAAAAGAAAGAGAAAACAACTAAGAGACAGTCAGAAACCCCATTGTAGCTCTTAATTATCTTGGTCTTCTTATGTGCAGAGTAAATGATATGGTTCTTGGTTTCGTGGTCTATTTTGTCCCAATTACTGAAGATCAATGCAGGTTGTGTCGGCTTATGCATCATGCGAAGGGCAAGAATGTTTGTAGCATACTCTAATGAGTCATTTCTTTGTTCTTGTAAATCGAATCTTTGACGATTCATAGGAAACTGAATAGAGCTTTCAGGAAGAGGTATCTCGAAACGTTTGCTACTCTGCACGAACAAGATAAGATCTTTCCATGCCGAGCCGTGCATGAATCCTTGGAAGTAAGATCTTTGCAGATCCAGAGCTTCCAGTGTATTTGACAAGTGAAGTTGTAAATTATCAAATATCTGCAACAATTCTATCTATTTCAATACCAAAAAACATAACTCATTAATGTAAAGATATGTCAGAACTAAGAACACACACCTCCTTAGGTCCACTTTTGGCAAAAATTCGGTCAACTTTTTCGACGATTCTCATGATAAAATCCAACTCAGAAATTGAACTGCGGAAACAAAAGGTGATCATGAAGTATCTAATTTACCTTAGTTATGCATGCATGACCGGATCTGAGATATATAACGGACCAAAACAAATGTTTCATCCAGTTATAATCAGATCTGGTCATGTATACCTGTCTCAAAACAGTACCTCGGTTCTTTATAAGTCAACCCTCCATATTTAGCGACAAGTTCCAAAGCTTTCTTCCATTTCTTGACCATATCAGGATGCTTATTCATCAAATTTAGAAAATTTGCCCCAAACTCTCCTTTTTGCTCCTTAACTTCATAGGCCTCTACTTTGTAGAAGATAGGTATGGCGAACTTAATCTTCTCCGTCTGTAAACATTTTTTGATCACAACCAGCTCTTTTAAACACCACTCTGACTCCAAGTAGCTCACAGAGAAGATGACGATCACCATCCATGAGTTTATTATATAGTCGAGGAGTTTATCGAGCCGCTGTCCAAAGACGTCGTCGTCCGTGACCACGTTGACTTTATTGCTAAGTCTAGCTGTCAAATGATGTTTGAGATATGGTAGAAATTTATTCCGTTCGTCTTTTCCACGGAAACTGATGAACACTTGAGGCTTCTGCATCTCATCAGAGAATATTCTATCTCTTATTTGGCTTTGGGTTGATACGGGTGATTAGGGAAGAGTCAAGGTTGCTTAAGTATCGATTTTAGCAATTGCATATTAGTTAAACTGTTTTCAACACATGCTGTACTTGTTTCACCGACTACCTACTAAACAATGATTGAAACAATTTTAAAAGTTAGGAAACTAATAAAATTTATGCTATATTTATTAACAATATTATTCTACTACTAAAAAGTTGGAAAATCTACTAAACTTGTTTTAATACTAAAACGATATTAGCATTTAAAATAAACATAATAATATCAGTGACCACAAAAGTATTTTACTAAAATTCAAAAGCTTTTTATCATTATTTTTTTTCATATTTAAACGTAACACCAAACATCACAATAAAATGTAGAAGATAGAATCCAATAGTTTTATGTTATTACTTTTAAACCTAATATAAATATTATATGTAATTTTTCAGTTTTGATATTAATGTATGAAATTTATATTCTTTTATTTTTTTAATTTTATTTCTTATATTCATTTAAAAATAAAATATGTAAATTTATGTTTACTTGTTTAGATTAAATGGTTAAATATCTTAATTTTTAGTATTATTAGTTTATTTAGTTAATCAAATTAAAGAAACATTTATGTTTTCAGTTTGGTTCAGTTTAACCAAATGGTTATAAATATACTTTAGTTTGGTTTGGATCGATTTTAGGTTTAGTTAAATCGGTTTAGCTTGGTTCGGTTTGTTTTTCTTTATCATAATTTAGCTAATATTTTTTTTTCATATATCTAACATGATTTTTTTGTTTGCTTTTTTTTTTCCTGTGTACAGTTAGCTTATATATAAAATACATATATAGACAAAATGAGAAGTGGGAAACCCATAAAATGGAGACCTCATTAAAATGTTTCAAATGTATGTATAAAAGTTCGCCGGTTTGCACTCTCCCATTTTAGTTTTCGTTCTTGTTTTCAGTTTATATATATCAGCCGTTTTCAAAGCTCTTAAATATCTAAGAGAGCTATTTAGAAGAAATATATAAAAGTTTTAGTAATATACAAATAAAATGTTAAAAATATATAGTTAAAATCATTAAAGAGATAAAACATTATTTTTTCATCTACATTAGAAATAAACGTTTCTTAAGTAGATCAGATCCGGCCAAATCGAAAGTCTCTTCGGAACGACTCAAATTTGTGGATTGATCCTCAACAGACGTTGGCAGTTCTAGGCACATATGTAAACGCAACCATAGATCTGACAACGAAAGTGTTCGAAACATTCCGATTGTACGCCATAGTCTTTTATTAATCATAGTGCTATATTTTTTCTTGAAACATCAGATTGCTATCCGTTGATAGGATTTTGTTTTATTTTTTTCTCTAGGAGCGAACATGTTATCCAGCTGGATAAAAAATGTTACATTATACTACATGCTAACACCTGTTGTCTACTTTAATCAAACAACCTAAAATCAACCTGTTGTTGACCGCGAAATGTCGGATCTCTTTTTATAAAGAATGTTGTAGACATCTAAGGTTAAAGATATCCAATTCATAGTGGTTGAATGACTCATCATGGGGTCAGGTCACGATCTTATTTATTCCCTTCACAGCGGCCACCAAGGAGAACGCCCAGCAGCTCTTTCATTTCAAATATGGAAAGAAACAAATCACATTAAAATGTTTATCCAACTAACTTTGGGAGTATTAAGTGTTAGTGACGGCCAAGCCCTTATCATGATTTAGCCCGGCCCATCATTTAAAATGTTTATCCAACTAACTTCTTGAAAATGAAAACCTCTCCCAAATCTAACATATCTCAAGTCACCATAAATCTAATCGTTGATTAATTATTCTACTCACATAGGCTTTTCGATAGTGACAGCAGATATTACCCAAACGCCTAAGAGCATATCTCATAACACTGTAAAACATATGCAACCAAAAAATTGTTAGTTAAACTTGGGTTGCATGAAAACTTCGTTCATGATACCTTTCCTGTTTTATAAATGTTTCGGAATCGATTTTATTTTTGGAAACTTGTAGAAAGACATTGAAAATACTTTTCTTGAAAATCTCATTTTGGAAACACGTGTTTCCATCAGGACCATCTCAAATATGTTTAGACTCTGTTCAAGAAATATTAATCGTATATTTAATGATCCCATGAAGTAATTTTTAGAATTAATAATTTTGTTTGATGTTTTTTTGAAATTTTAAGCTCTAAACTTAGTAATAGATGTAAAATTTTAATTTTTTACCACTATTTATCTATATATTTAAAAAAAATATTTTTTTATTTTTATATTTAGTATCATGTTTGTTATCATCTGTCATTTTCAAAGTCTAAGTCGGTAGTCATTAGTACATGCCCAATCTATGTGTGTCATGACATCAACTTACAAGGCAATGGGTAAAATTGTACTATATTGTCATGAAATGAGTTGGTGCGTCTATGATCACGTCGTGGCCAAACCTGAGGCCACTTAGGCTCTAACGTCTTGTACCATGTTAGTTCTTCAACGAAGGGAGTAAATTTTGAAGGAAAAAGCGGCTCCGAGTTAACATCCTGTGGAATCATAATACCCATAAGCATAAATGTCAATAACCAAGGAAATTTCTAACTATTATCTTTAAAAAAAAAAAGAGAGAAAACAACTGAGAGATAGTCAGAAACCCCATTGTAGCTCTTGATCATCTTGGTCTTCTGATGTGCAGAGTAGATGATATAGTTTTTGGTTTTGTGGTCTAGTTTGTCCCAATTACTGAAGATCAATGCAGATTGTGTCAGCTTACGCATCATGCGAAGGGCAAGAATGTTTGTAGCATCCTCCAACGACTCATTTTTTGTGCTTGTAAATCGAATCCTTGACGATTCATAGGAAACTGAATAGAGCTTTCAGGGAGAGGTATCTCGAAACGGTTGCTACTCTTCACAAGCGAGATAAGATCTTTCTATGCAAACCCGTGCATGAATCCTTGAAAATAAGATCTTTCCAGATTCAGAGCTTCCAGTGTCTTTGGCAAGTGAAGTTGTGACTTCTATTTCAATACAAAAAAAAACATAGCTCATTAATGTAAACATATGTCAGAACTAAGAACGAACCTTGTTAGTGCACTTTCGGCAAAAATTTGGTCAACCTTTTCGACGACTTTCATGATAAAATCCAACTCAGAAACTGAACTGTCAAAACACAAGAAAAAGAATTGATCATAAAATATCTAATTGACTTTTAGTTATGCATGCATGACCGGATCTGATTTATAACGAACAAATGCAAATGTTTCACCCAGTTATAACCAGATTCCGTCCTGTATAACTTCCTCAAATAGTACCTCGGTTCTTCATAAGTCAACCCTCCATATTTAGCGACAAATCCCAAAGCTTTCTTCCAGTTCTTGACCATATCAGGATACTCATTCTTCAAAGTTGGAAAATTTACCCCAAAGTCTCCTTTTTGTTCCTTAACTTCGTAGGCCTCTACTTTGTAGAAGATAGGTATGGCAAACTTAATCTTCTGTGTTTGTAAACATCTTTTGATCTCAACCATGCTCGTTTAAATTATTCAGTGTCTAAGTACAAGTTAATCAAGCATAGGCCTTGAAAAATTATATTATTATTAGGGGTCAAGTTTGAACAGAAATAATTAAGTAGTTATATTAGTTATATACTTATAATAAGTAAACAAGGTGCGAAGTTTGATTCTTACATATCATGTTTTAAATTTTCATGGTTTCGAGAGGCCAAATAAATAATTGGACTTTAAAGTCTAAAATTCTCAGGCACGAGTTTTGGCGAGAAAATTCATTTATGCGGTTTTGGCGGAAAAACTCATTTTGCGGTTTTGGCAGAAAAACTCGTTTTTGCGGTTTTGGTGGGAAAACTCGTTTTTGTGGTTTTGGCGAGGAAAACTCATTTTGCGGTTTTGGCGGTAAAACTCGTTTTTGCGGTTTCGACGGGAAAACTCATTTTTGCGGTTTTGACGGAACTCATTTTGCGGATTTGGCGGGAAAAACTCGTTTTGGTGGGAAAACTCATTTTTGCGGTTTCGGCGGAAAAACTTATTTTTGCGGTTTTAACGGGAAAACTCGTTTTTGCAATTTTGACGGGAAAACTCATTTTGCGGTTTTGGCGGGAAAAACTCGTTTTGCGGTTTTGGCGGGAAAACTTATTTTTGCGGTTTCGGCGGAAAAACTTATTTTTGCGGTTTGGCGGGAAAAACTTGTTTTTTGCGGTTTTGGCGGAAAAAACTCATTTTTGCGGTTTCGGCGGAAAAACTTATTTTTGCGGTTTTGACGGAAAAACTCATTTTTGTGGTTTTGGCGGGAAAACTCATTTTTGCGGTTTCGGCGGAAAAACTCATTTTTGCGGTTTCGGCGGAAAAACTTATTTTTGCGGTTTTGACGGGAAAACTCGTTTTTGCAGTTTTGACGAGAAAACTCATTTTGCGGTTTTGGCGGGAAAAACTCGTTTTGCGGTTTTGGCGGGAAAACTCATTTTTGTGGTTTCTGCGGGAAAACTCGTTTTTGCAGAAAACTCATATTTGCGGTTTTGGTGGAAAAACTTGTTTTGGCGGTAAAACTCATTTTTGCGGTTTTTGCGGGAAAAATCATTTTTGCGGTTTTTGCGGGAAAACTTATTTTTACGGTTTTGGTAGGAAAACTCATTTTGCGGTTTTGACGGAAAAACTCATTTTTGCGGTATTAGTGAAAAAAACTTATTTTTACAATTTTTATATAATTTATTTAAAATGGTGAAAAATATAATAATATAATTAAAATCCATGGATACTCTATTACCCTTTTGTATGTACCCAACATAAACATGGGTTTGAAATTTTATACCCATATTTAACCCAATTAATTTTAGGTGGGTAAAAACTCAATCCATTGTTAGTGGGTTTGGGTAAACCCATGGTAATTGTCCATGTTAACATCCCTAGGCACGACCCTGAAATTACCATTCTGACTTCAAGTAGCTTACTGAGAAGATGACGATCACCATCCATGAAATTCTTATATGGTTGAAGAGTCTCTCGAGCGGCTGTGCAGTAACTTCGTCGTCCATGAAGATTTTCACATTGCTAGGGCTAGCTTCTCCCGTTAGTCTTTTCCCCCGAAAATTGATGAACACTTGTGCTTCTTAGAGAGAATATTCTTTTTCTTATCTCGCTTTGGTTGGGTTAGTACAGGTGATTAGCTTTTAGGATATCCGGATCCGGATTTGGATTCGCCGGATCCGTGATTTTAGTATCCGGATCCGGATCTGCGTCTTCCGGGTATCCGGACTTCGGATATCCGTCTAGATATTGTGATACCCGCGGATACCCGGATTCGGATCCGGATCCGTAAAAATAATTAAAAATAAATAAAAAAAATATTTTAAAAAAAATAAAAATAATAAAAATAAAAACATAAATTAAATATTTATACAAAATTTATGAATATATATATGAATATAATATTAGTAAAATTTAAATACAATATTAAAATAATATTTTATGTATAAATACTAATATATCAAATATAATTATTAATAAAATTAAAAATTTAATATATTTTAAAAACACGGATCCGGATCCGGATATCCAGACTTAAAAATTAAGATATCCGGATTTGGATCTGGTTTGGACGGATCCAAAATTTTACTATCCGGATTCGGATCCGGACACTCCGGATATCCTATTTTCGAAGCAGATCCGGGACGGATCTCGGATCGAATCCGGATCCCGGATAATACGTCCCAGCCCTAGGATGTTGCTTAGTCTCTTTCTACTTTTCTGTTTGTTTAGTATTTTTTTGACAGATACTTGGCTACATCCCAAACGTTTGAGGTGCTCTAAGCTAGTCTTTCACCATTATAATAATAATATTAAATTTGAAAAGTAGAGAGATGGTAAATATTAAGGAGGTATGCCCTCCTGCTGGAATCGTTCTCTAGATGTTAATAGACCACTTCATCATGTCTTCTTCTTATCTGTTTATTTTTATTTTATTTCAATATTTAATTATAAAATATAATTATACTATTATTGTACAGGAGTATGTTAGATGCTCATGAGCTGCTATGTACAACAAATGGTGCTCTAGGTAGTTTTGTCTCAATGGCTGTTATTTAGCCACTGCACTCGCCCCTTTTTTAGTTCTAATTAACTTTTTAAGTAATCTCATGTTTCAAACCGTTTTAAAAGCTTTTATATAACAAATAAATATTTTTAAAAGCATATTTTTTTAAAAAATATATAACTTTTAATAGTTTTTAAATAAATATTATAAAAATAAAATTTAATTGTTGGAAATAAAACTAAGAATTTAATTATAGTTCTTTTAATAATTATTAAATTTATTCAACCAAAAAAACATTTGTACAAAGAATGTGACATGGACTGAAAATAGTTTAAATGTTTAGAAATGCAGAAAAATAAAGAACTTGCATTCTTCTATCATCTGGTGGAGAACCATATCCCCATTGTTCTGTCATAACGGCCATTGTTACGAGAATCAATTCGGTTCCGGGTTTGTCTATCAATGAAAGAGCTCAAACGAGGTTGATCTTGCGGGTTTTCACCATGCTTACATGCATTTCTTTCTCTCCAGAGTGAATACACAGCTGTCTGAAATAAGTATCGAAGAAGGAACAAAGTGTTGCTGTCCCGATTTATATCCAGTAGGCACTGTAATATGCCATTCCATTCATAAGTGTATCGTGGACCCATAAGCTTCTGAGCTAAACTGCACCAACACTGCTTTGGAGTAAGAGCAACTAAAGAACAAATGGTCCCTTGACTCATTCAGATTATGGCACAAGAGACATTCTGTGTCATCTTGAGGGTTCCATTTATGGGTGCAAATTTCATTATAGTCAGTAAATGATGTTTTCTCTGTTTCAAAATGATACATATTTTAAGTTTTTCAAACTTTTTAATAAAATATATTAAAACTTAATCAGCAATACATAGTTTTTTGTAATTTTATATTTCTTATATTTCTAAAAAAATAAGACTTCAAAACATGTAATTAATATTTTTAAAAATCATAATTTATCATTATTAGTTAACAAAAAATACAGTGAAAATATAAAAAATAGATCATTTTGAAACAATTTTTTTTTTTTAGAATATGTATCTTTTTGTAATATAGAAAGTAAAACATAACTTTACCGCAATCTGTGGCAATTCTACGCACATATGTCACGCAATCATAGACATGCAACAACAATGTTTGAAATATATCTATTGTACGCCAGTCTTTTATTAATCAAATTGCTAAATCTTCTTCGTAGATAGGATTTTTTTGTCAAACGAAGGGATTACACATGGTTCAATGATAATCTAACCTTCCAGTAGAAAATAGAGGATTTTATTTTATTTTTCCTCTAAGAGCGAACATGTAATCCAGCTGGATAAAAAATGATATACACTCTACCACCCTAATCAAATGATCAATTATGGGAGACAAGATAAACTATATTAAATTTATTGACCGCGAAATGTAGGACTTATTTTGATAAATAATTCTCTAAAGATCTAAACTAAGGTTAAAAAAACTTTATAGTGGTTGAATGACTCATCATGGGATCAGCGAACCAGAGTTTCGACTACACACAGTCTCGCAAAGCAATTTTGATTTATGGTGACTACTGTGGATGCTTCAAATGGAAAGAATATTAGCTTGACTCATTTGTATGTGTTTTAGTTGACCTAAAATATATAAAAATAATTCAAAGGGTAACTTCACAATGGAATAGAGTTTTACTTCGACTTCACTTCATTTTGGAGTAAAAAAGGAAGCAACGAATAAAAAAAAATTATTATTCTATTTATGGAGTAGAAAATAGAGAGTGGTTGAAATATTTTTTACTCTAAACTTCATTTTAAAATAAAATATGAATTGAGTTTGGAGATGCTCTAAGATATATAAAAATACATCAAAGTGTAAATCTTTCATGACTTAAATTTGCAATAAAGTAAAACGAATGCACAAATGATATCTCTTAATTTTGATGTGTTTTAGACTCATATTTTAAGCTTATTAGTGTAATTCTAGGTTGCATTTAGATCTTTATATTGCATTTGCATACATATTTGCATGTTTTCAGGTTTAGAGAGGTGCAAGTGAAGTTTTGGAGTCAAAAGAGTCATTAAAAGTGCAAAATGATGAAGAATGGGGTACTCTCAAAGGTAGACCGCGGACAAGGGCCGCGGGCAAAGCATGGTCGCGGTGAGAGCCCATCTACCGCGGACAAAGGCCGCGGGCAAAGCATGGTCGCGGCTACGGCACGAAAAATGAGACAGGGACTGGCCGCGGGCAATGCCACGGCATACGCAGGCCGCGGCCGTCACGCATAAAAATCTGGCAGGGTATCGCCGCGGGCAACGCCGCGGCCTGTGGAGGGCGCGGCCGGTTTAAGGGGGCACCGCGGGCAACGCCGCGGCCTACGCAGGCCGCAGCCGTCACGCATAAAAATCTGGCAGGGTATCGCCGCGGGCAACGCCGCGGCCTGTGGAGGGCGCGGCCGGTTTAAGGAGGCACCGCGGGCAACGCCGCGGCCTACGCAGGCCGCGGCCGTCACGCATAAAAATCTGGCAGGGTATCGCCGCGGGCAACGCCGCGGCCTACGCAGGCCGCGGCCAAACTCGAGTTTTAGCCTCCTATAAATACTCATAAGACCTAATTTTAGGATCTTATCTCATTTTCTCTCCAAGAACTTGTTCTAAAATTGTTAAAGCTTGAATCTTTTGATCATTTTAATCAAGTACTTCATCTTATATTTGTGTTTCTCTTGCTCATTAGTATGATTAGCCTTAAATCTCACATAGATTTAAAGTTTCTCATGGAGTTTATTGAGTAGACACTTTGTGATCTATGGGTTAAGTAGATTAGGGTGATTAGGTGGATGTTTAGGATGTTTCTTGCTTGATTAACATTGTTCTATGCTTATTAAGTGTTCTTAATGCTAGTTTAGAGTGACCAAGTCTAATCTAGATCCTTAGACATTTTCTGCACCACAAGTGTTTGTTAAAATGTCTGAACCAACTTGATATTGCTCTAGCATGAATAACCAATGACCATTTGATGTTAGGACTGCTAGATGGTTAGTAGACTAGTGATTCATGCATGCTTGATGGTGTTAGGCCAATGACCATTTGATGCTTAATGCTTGATTAGCATAGGGATTATTGCCATGACCTTGGATTAGTCTATTTTATGAGTTCTAGACCTATAGACTTGTTGATTGTTTTGTTTGAACATCCTAGACTGAACCTTGATCACCCGATATCGATTATCTTTGCCCATAGATCCATCTTTAGCTATAGATTAAAAGATTAGTTCTTGCACTTATTTCTAGATTGGATTTGAGATCACCTTGTTTATATTTCTAGGAGTTTAGCTTGTTACAAATCATCAATCTTCTTATTTGCTTAGATTAGGAAAGTTTGTGTATTCTTAGTGTTATAGATCATTAGTTCCTTGTGGATTCGATCCTAAAGTGCTGCATCGATATACCATTCGATTGTGGTAGCGTGCACATTAGGTTAATTGGCCTGTGGTAAAACGCAGTAATCAATTTGGCGCCGTTGCCGGGGAACTAAGTAGATTTATCATTAGGATTTCAACTTTCTTGAGGCTAAGCTTTATTTTCTTATGCTTTGTTTTGTTTTGTATAGCTACTAACCTTTTATTCTAGTTTTGGTTCTTTGCAGTAATGGCTGCAAGCTACTTTGATTGGCCACAAGAAGAGGAAGACACATTTGAAGATCACATTGAAGATGATGAGCCATATGTGGAGCCACCTTTTGATGAAAGTGTACTCACACCAGAACAAAGTGTGAAGGTAGATGAGCTTTGCCAAGAGAGCCCAATGTTGACAAGGAGTGACTTGGCAGTGATGCTAAGGTTGAATCTCATGCAACATCGGGCAACACTAGAAGGAAGAGAGCTCACAGGAACTGAGATAAGGATTGCTCATCAGCTCAAAGAGGTATTTTATTGGGTTCCACCTACCCAACTACAAGGTATATGCGATTCAACTTTTGAACTTCATTATTTTGAGGATAGTTGCTTGCCTTGTGTTGAAGATATTGCCTCTGATTTGAATTCTCATGTGCTCATCAATGAATGTCTTGATCTGATAGCTGAGACTCAAAAACTAGATCACTTAAGAGTAGAAAAGCTTACTAGAGATCATTTTGAAGTTTGTTTTGACAAGAACTATCTTTGTGCTTCAATTGATCTCGAAATTGACTTTTTGATGCTTGATGAACTTAGACCTCTTCATGAATTAGCTAATCTAGGGGATGAACTTGATGTGGATAAGCTTTTGCTTGAGATTGAAAACCCCTATGTCGAAAACAAACATGAGAATAAGAACATTGTGTTTTATTTGATTGATGGGGATAGAGTTGACTACTTTGTTAAAACATCGTTTGAACCAGTAGTTGACTTTGTGTTTCCACCAAATTCATTTGTTTCTCATGTCCTTTTGAACCTCAAAGAGCATTTCATAATCCATGCTACATCTATAGTGAAGCTCTTTGATGAAAAATCTGTCTATTTTCTATGGACAGTAGTGTGCTTCTTTGTGCACTTGGTTTCTTGTTCTTGCAGGAGGAGGACCAAAGGTGCATTGGCTCAACCTTTCGATACTTATGATTAGCAAGCACACTAAGTCAAGCTAGAGACTTAAAACAAGCGCGCTTGGGAGGCATTCCCATGTTTATCCTTTGTATATATTTCTATTTATCTCTTATCTTGCTTTAGTGTGTTTGAATAAACTTAGGGACAAGTTTGGGGGAGTTCTAAATCTTTCCAAGAGGTCATGCCAAAACTGCCAAAGTCTCAACAAGCATTCCCTCCTCATTCTCTTCTTTCATCAAGCCAACTTCAAGTAAGTGCATCTTTACCTTTGTAAATACTTAGTTCTTTCATATCATCTCTTTTTTATCTCTCTTTCAAGTTTACTCTCACACAAGGGACTGTGTGAAGTAAGTTTGGGGGAGAGTCTACTATCTCACATTGTGTTTTGTTTTGTTTACTTGTCATGAGTCTCATGCATTGCATTGTACATACTTATTTGCATAGAAAAACTTAAAAATTTGAAAATTTTCGAAAACACCAAAACAAACATTTAGATTCATATTTTGTTTCATTTTCATCCTTAAGATTGAGTCTAGAAGCATTTAGGTTGCATCCATATGCATAAGGAGCTGTGTTTTAATTGCCTTGAAAAGAACACATGTATAGAACTCAACATGATACCCTAGCTAAACATATCAAGTAGCTTAAACATATATTTTTTAAAAGCTTCTATGCTTCGAGCCTTGAAAACTCTACTTGAAACTTTTTGTTTGCTTGATATTGAATTGTTCTTAAAACCAACTCCAAACTACTTGAGGCATAATGAACTTAATTTCTCTTGCATATGGGTACTTGCATACTCAAACATAGATCTCATACACATTTGGGTTATCTTATTCCATTCATTATCTTCTTGTTAACCCAAATGGCACCCCCATACCCATGAACCCTTACCATTCTTTGAAACCACCATTGATTTGCTTGTGTGAGGCCTCTTATTGATAGCTTATCATGTGCAAAATCTTGAGAGTATTGGGAGCGACATAGGTTTGTTCTCATCTTATGCTAGCATTAGGACCTCACTTGAGCTAGCATTTAGAATTGTGGTTGGGTTTGTGTGCTTTTGAGTTTAAGATCTTGGGTTTGGGAAAAGAAAAGAGTGAAAGGAATGAACAAAAAGAGTGCTATGAGAAGAGAAACCCCTAGGGACAAAAGAAAATAAGAAAAGAAAAGTTCTAGATGTGTCAAATAGATCCCCCAAAAGAAAAGAAAAAAAAAGGGAAAAAAAAAGAGAAGAGAATGGGGAAAGATAAAAAAAAGAGCTAGAGCTAAATGTTATTAAAGATGAAAAGTCCCTAGTTGGTTAAGTAAAAGAAAAAGAAAAGAGTGTTCATTAGGTGAGTGATGAGATGAGTGTTATGTTTGGGTTTTTGGATGAGGAAGAAGATGGGTAGAGCATGGAATCACCTAGGACAAGGGTAGTTTGATGAGAACCGGTCTATGTATGCGTGAATTGCTCCTGGTCGTTGTAGTATAGTGGTAAGTATTCCCGCCTGTCACGCGGGTGACCCGGGTTCGATCCCCGGCAACGGCGCCAAATTTGATAAAGGATTTTACTCTATCCTAATCAAAGTAGTATAGATGAGTGTCAATCCAATCCTAAGTGATTTCAAGCAATGAGAATACAAATCTAGTGCTTAATCTAAGCAGTTAAAAGGATAGTTGATTTGTAACAAGCTAAACTCCTAGAAATATAAACAAGGTGATCTCAAATCCAATCTAGAAATAAGTGCAAGAACTAATCTTTTAATCTATAGCTAAAGATGGATCTATGGGCAAAGATAATCGATATCGGGTGATCAAGGTTCAGTCTAGGATGTTCAAACAAAACAATCAACAAGTCTATAGGTCTAGAACTCATAAAATAGACTAATCCAAGGTCATGGCAATAATCCCTATGCTAATCAAGCATTAAGCATCAAATGGTCATTGGCCTAACACCATCAAGCATGCATGAATCACTAGTCTACTAACCATCTAGCAGTCCTAACATCAAATGGTCATTGGTTATTCATGCTAGAGCAATATCAAGTTGGTTCAGACATTTTAACAAACACTTGTGGTGCAGAAAATGTCTAAGGATCTAGATTAGACTTGGTCACTCTAAACTAGCATTAAAAACACTTAATAAGCATAGAACAATGTTAATCAAGCAAGAAACATCCTAAACATCCACCTAATCACCCTAATCTACTTAACCCATAGATCACAAAGTGTCTACTCAATAAACTCCATGAGAAACCTTAAATCTATGTGAGATTTAAGGCTAATCATACTAATGAGCAAGAGAAACACAAATATAAGATGAAGTACTTAATTAAAATGATCAAAAGATTCAAGCTTTAACAATTGTAGAACAAGTTCTTGGAGAGAAAATGAGATAAGATCCTAAAATTAGGTCTTATGAGTATTTATAGGAGGCTAAAACTCGAGTTTGGCCGCGGCCTGCGTAGGCCGCGGCGTTGCCCGCGGTGCCCCCTTAAACCGGCCGCGCCCTCCACAGGCCGCGGCGTTACCCGCGGCGATACCCTGCCAGATTTTTATGCGTGACGGCCGCGGCCTGCGTATGCCGCGGCGTTGCCCGCGGCCAGTCCCTGTCTCATTTTTCGTGCCGTAGCCGCGACCATGCTTTGCCCGCGGCCCTTGTCCGCGGTCTACCTTTGAGAGTACCCCATTCTTCATCATTTTGCACTTTTAATGACTCTTTTGACTCCAAAACTTCACTTGCACCTCTCTAAACCTGAAAACATGCAAATATGTATGCAAATGCAATATAAAGATCTAAATGCAACCTAGAATTACACTAATAAGCTTAAAATATGAGTCTAAAACACATCAAAATCAAGAGATATCAACTCCCCCAAACTTGCTCTTTACTTGTCCACAAGTAAACTTTCAAGAAAAAGATGAGGAAATGCTTAGACATAAGAGCTCGTAACTAAAAGAAACACTTTCTAGCCTTCAACATGACATCCTAAAAGAAACATAGCAAGTAGCATGAACAATCTTTCCTATTACACTCTAGCTTCTCAAGGCCTATCTAAACTCCATTATCTTTACACAAGTCATTCACTCATCAATCAACAAGTCTTTCAACCAACTCTCACATTTATTAACAAGCAAATAAGGTGAATTCTTGCAAATGAGAACTTGATCTCAATCATTTGGTTTGGTGAGTAGAAATTGTCTAATGTGAAGGAAGAGAAGGTTTCTAATGCATCTTTTCAAAGTGGTATCACTCAAGAATAGGAACTTGATCAATATGCAAAATTTATCTAAGACCAGGAGCAATTCACGCATACATAGACCGGTTCTCATCAAACTACCCTTGTCCTAGGTGATTCCATGCTCTACCCATCTTCTTCCTCATCCAAAAACCCAAACATAACACTCATCTCATCACTCACCTAATGAACACTCTTTTCTTTTTCTTTTACTTAACCAACTAGGGACTTTTCATCTTTAATAACATTTAGCTCTAGCTCTTTTTTTTATCTTTCCCCATTCCGACATTTTAACAAACACTTGTGGTGCAGAAAATGTCTAAGGATCTAGATTAGACTTGGTCACTCTAAACTAGCATTAAAAACACTTAATAAGCATAGAACAATGTTAATCAAGCAAGAAACATCCTAAACATCCACCTAATCACTCTAATCTACTTAACCCATAGATCACAAAGTGTCTACTCAATAAACTCCATGAGAAACCTTAAATCTATGTGAGATTTAAGGCTAATCATACTAATGAGCAAGAGAAACACAAATATAAGATGAAGTACTTGATTAAAATGATCAAAAGATTCAAGCTTTAACAATTGTAGAACAAGTTCTTGGAGAGAAAATGAGATAAGATCCTAAAATTAGGTCTTATGAGTATTTATAGGAGGCTAAAACTCGAGTTTGGCCGCGGCCTGCGTAGGCCGCGGCGTTGCCCGCGGTGCTCCCTTAAACCGGCCGCGCCCTCCACAGGCCGCGGCGTTGCCCGCGGCGATACCCTGCCAGATTTTTATGCGTGACGGCCGCAGCCTGCGTAGGCCGCGGCGTTGCCCGCGGTGCCCCCTTAAACCGGCCGCGCCCTCCACAGGCCGCGGCGTTACCCGCGGCGATACCCTGCCAGATTTTTATGCGTGACGGCCGCGGCCTGCGTATGCCGCGGCGTTGCCCGCGGCCAGTCCCTGTCTCATTTTTCGTGCCGTAGCCGCGACCATGCTTTGCCCGCGGCCCTTGTCCGCGGTCTACCTTTGAGAGTACCCCATTCTTCATCATTTTGCACTTTTAATGACTCTTTTGACTCTAAAACTTCACTTGCACCTCTCTAAACCTGAAAACATGCAAATATGTATGCAAATGCAATATAAAGATCTAAATGCAACCTAGAATTACACTAATAAGCTTAAAATATGAGTCTAAAACACATCAAAATCAAGAGATATCAACTCCCCCAAACTTGCTCTTTACTTGTCCACAAGTAAACTTTCAAGAAAAAGATGAGGAAATGCTTAGACATAAGAGCTTGTAACTAAAAGAAACACTTTCTAGCCTTCAACATGACATCCTAAAAGAAACATAGCAAGTAGCATGAACAATCTTTCCTATTACACTCTAGCTTCTCAAGGCCTATCTAAACTCCATTATCTTTACACAAGTCATTCACTCATCAATCAACAAGTCTTTCAACCAACTCTCACATTTATTAACAAGCAAATAAGGTGAATTCTTGCAAATGAGAACTTGATCTCAATCATTTGGTTTGGTGAGTGGAAATTGTCTAATGTGAAGGAAGAGAAGGTTTCTAATGCATCTTTTCAAAGTGGTATCACTCAAGAATAGGAACTTGATCAATATGCAAAATTTATCTAAGACCAGGAGCAATTCACGCATACATAGACCGGTTCTCATCAAACTACCCTTGTCCTAGGTGATTCCATGCTCTACCCATCTTCTTCCTCATCCAAAAACCCAAACATAACACTCATCTCATCACTCACCTAATGAACACTCTTTTCTTTTTCTTTTACTTAACCAACTAGGGACTTTTCATCTTTAATAACATTTAGCTCTAGCTCTTTTTTTTATCTTTCCCCATTCAGACATTTTAACAAACACTTGTGGTGCAGAAAATGTCTAAGGATCTAGATTAGACTTGGTCACTCTAAACTAGCATTAAAAACACTTAATAAGCATAGAACAATGTTAATCAAGCAAGAAACATCCTAAACATCCACCTAATCACTCTAATCTACTTAACCCATAGATCACAAAGTGTCTACTCAATAAACTCCATGAGAAACCTTAAATCTATGTGAGATTTAAGGCTAATCATACTAATGAGCAAGAGAAACACAAATATAAGATGAAGTATTTGATTAAAATGATCAAAAGATTCAAGCTTTAACAATTGTAGAACAAGTTCTTGGAGAGAAAATGAGATAAGATCCTAAAATTAGGTCTTATGAGTATTTATAGGAGGCTAAAACTCGAGTTTGGCCGCGGCCTGCGTAGGCCGCGGCGTTGCCCGCGGTGCTCCCTTAAACCGGCCGCGCCCTCCACAGGCCGCGGCGTTGCCCGCGGCGATACCCTGCCAGATTTTTATGCGTGACGGCCGCGGCCTGCGTAGGCCGCGGCGTTGCCCGCGGTGCCCCCTTAAACCGGCCGCGCCCTCCACAGGCCGCGGCGTTACCCGCGGCGATACCCTGCCAGATTTTTATGCGTGACGGCCGCGGCCTGCGTATGCCGCGGCGTTGCCCGCGGCCAGTCCCTGTCTCATTTTTCGTGCCGTAGCCGCGACCATGCTTTGCCCGCGGCCCTTGTCCGCGGTCTACCTTTGAGAGTACCCCATTCTTCATCATTTTGCACTTTTAATGACTCTTTTGACTCCAAAACTTCACTTGCACCTCTCTAAACCTGAAAACATGCAAATATGTATGCAAATGCAATATAAAGATCTAAATGCAACCTAGAATTACACTAATAAGCTTAAAATATGAGTCTAAAACACATCAAAATCAAGAGATATCAACTCCCCCAAACTTGCTCTTTACTTGTCCACAAGTAAACTTTCAAGAACAAGATGAGGAAATGCTTAGACATAAGAGCTTGTAACTAAAAGAAACACTTTCTAGCCTTCAACATGACATCCTAAAAGAAACATAGCAAGTAGCATGAACAATCTTTCCTATTACACTCTAGCTTCTCAAGGCCTATCTAAACTCCATTATCTTTACACAAGTCATTCACTCATCAATCAACAAGTCTTTCAACCAACTCTCACATTTATTAACAAGCAAATAAGGTGAATTCTTGCAAATGAGAACTTGATCTCAATCATTTGGTTTGGTGAGTGGAAATTGTCTAATGTGAAGGAAGAGAAGGTTTCTAATGCATCTTTTCAAAGTGGTATCACTCAAGAATAGGAACTTGATCAATATGCAAAATTTATCTAAGACCAGGAGCAATTCACGCATACATAGACCGGTTCTCATCAAACTACCCTTGTCCTAGGTGATTCCATGCTCTACCCATCTTCTTCCTCATCCAAAAACCCAAACATAACACTCATCTCATCACTCACCTAATGAACACTCTTTTCTTTTTCTTTTACTTAACCAACTAGGGACTTTTCATCTTTAATAACATTTAGCTCTAGCTCTTTTTTTTATCTTTCCCCATTCAGACATTTTAACAAACACTTGTGGTGCAGAAAATGTCTAAGGATCTAGATTAGACTTGGTCACTCTAAACTAGCATTAAAAACACTTAATAAGCATAGAACAATGTTAATCAAGCAAGAAACATCCTAAACATCCACCTAATCACCCTAATCTACTTAACCCATAGATCACAAAGTGTCTACTCAATAAACTCCATGAGAAACCTTAAATCTATGTGAGATTTAAGGCTAATCATACTAATGAGCAAGAGAAACACAAATATAAGATGAAGTACTTGATTAAAATGATCAAAAGATTCAAGCTTTAACAATTTTAGAACAAGTTCTTGGAGAGAAAATGAGATAAGATCCTAAAATTAGGTCTTATGAGTATTTATAGGAGGCTAAAACTCGAGTTTGGCCGCGGCCTGCGTAGGCCGCGGCGTTGCCCGCGGTGCTCCCTTAAACCGGCCGCGCCCTCCACAGGCCGCGGCGTTGCCCGCGGCGATACCCTGCCAGATTTTTATGCGTGACGGCCGCGGCCTGCGTAGGCCGCGGCGTTGCCCGCGGTGCCCCCTTAAACCGGCCGCGCCCTCCACAGGCCGCGGCGTTGCCCGCGGCGATACCCTGCCAGATTTTTATGCGTGACGGCCGCGGCCTGCGTATGCCGCGGCGTTGCCCGCGGCCAGTCCCTGTCTCATTTTTCGTGCCGTAGCCGCGACCATGCTTTGCCCGCGGCCCTTGTCCGCGGTCTACCTTTGAGAGTACCCCATTCTTCATCATTTTGCACTTTTAATGACTTTTTTGACTCCAAAACTTCACTTGCACCTCTCTAAACCTGAAAACATGCAAATATGTATGCAAATGCAATATAAAGATCTAAATGCAACCTAGAATTACACTAATAAGCTTAAAATATGAGTCTAAAACACATCAAAATCAAGAGATATCATTAAGTTTTTCATTTCAACCTCAATAGTCTTGAGTGAAGCTGGAAAAATATTGTTTGGGGTGTAATATCTCAACTTCAAACCATAAAATCAGCCATTTGTTGTTCCTTCCATTTTGGTCTTCTAAAAACTCAAGATCGACACTAACCGAACATGTGGACTGAAAAAACTCAAGCCCCTATCCAGATTTTCAGATGAACACCAATGTTTTTGAATGAACATCAAATTCATAAATAAATAAACCTTGGTTACATCCGGTGCATCTTTTTTTTTTTCTTTTTTTCCTTTTTTCGATTAACCTCGGGTATCCCGTTTTATGAAAAGGGTCTTAATCTCCAAATGAGGTGTGGCCCACGGATAGATTCTCTATCCGAGTATGCAAATGAGTCGTAAGCAGAAGCCCATATCTGTGTAGTTGTTTAAGACATGTGACTTAGTTTCATGCAATAGGTGAATCGAACTTTAAACGTATGGGTGTCTCAAACCCTTCTCCTTACCACATGACCACAAGATTCAGGGTCAGGTGCATCTTTTTCTTATTATTTTCCTGAAAATAAAATAATCAAAAGATTTGCTATCTATCTGCAAGTATTTGGAAGAGTGGATCTAAAAGATTTTATGTCGCTGATATTCTTGTGCCGACCGCATATCGCCCGCTAATCTGTAACGTTTTTCCGATAACCATTATATTTGCCCTTGTGTTGAGTGAGGTTCACTGTGTCTTCTTTGATTTCGTTCTCTCCAAGTGCTATGAACCGTTGACTTGATCCCAAACTGATCACCTTATATGTGTGCTGAAAACTGATCACATGTCAAAAAACATATGACTTCGTGACTTGAAGTATTGACATTTGTAGTCCAAACTATGAAAGCATTCTTTGGAGTTGCTTAGTGAAACCAAATCCCTCTGCTCCAGTTACAAACCGGTCTATCTTCTCGTAGAATCATTCATGTGGTTTTCAACAATAATTCTTCTTGTATTTCTCACCTTTTTATCTCCACAATGCTTTATCCTCTTCAGGCACAACCACACTTTTCTTTGCCTCTGTCTCATCTTCTACCATGTTAACAGATGCACTCTATGAGATACCATTACTTTTTTGACTGTGGTATATTGTGTATCTGATGCAGTCTCTCATCAGCAAAATAATGTAAATAATTGTAAAAAGAAGAGTAAGTGAGAGAAATGGTGAAAGACCTCTCTCTCGGAAGAACTTCACATAGAGAGACTATATTGTAAGGTATCCTAACTCAAATGGCTTAAATTTTTTCTTTTTTAAATTTAATAAGAAAATAAATGCATATTATTATTATATTGGGAAGAAACTCTTCAGAGAGTATGTACTAATGTTGTTCTAAGAGCCTCTGAGAGACGTTCATGAAGACCAAATCATCATCCCAAAGCGACGTTGAGTCACCATTTTTGACCTCTATTTTGTGAAAAGTCTTGGCCCAGGTTCTCATTTTTAGTATTTTACCCCACAACCAGGATCCCATCCAAAATTATCTTTATCTTGAAGAGAGTTTTCGGTTCTCCTAACCAACTCTCGCCAAACCCTAAAGTGTGGAAAATTTAATGAACCCTCAATCTTAATAAATCAATTGAAGTATTTTTCTTGTTTTCGTTTCTTTTAAAACAAAACGGGAAGTGTAAATGTTTGTAGCTTAATTTAGGTCAAATTAAATGACATAGTTCAAAAATATTCATTTGAATATTTATGGTTGAGTTTTGATTGCATAATTTTAATCAAATGGAGAACTTTTCTGTAGTTTCTATAGACCTTAGTGAATCTTCCATAATATACTGAAAAATGGTCGGGCCTTTTTCTTGCATTTCCCCAAATAGCAAACTGAGATACGCTTGAAACATGTGTCCTTGATCATTCTCGTTACCAAGGGTTCATTTGTACCATTTACACATTGTTAACAGAAAATTTAGCACTTTATGCATTTTTAGTATTAATATCACATAAGTTTATATATATTTCAGATTATTAAATACGTTCAAAGTGAAAATGTACATAACGAAGAGTTATAATAAAGGGACGCAACAATCCAAGATAATATTTTTCAATTTTTGTTTTTGACAAATGACACTTTCTTAAATAACTTGAGACATTGCAGTGTTTAAAAATGCAAAGTTAAGCAAGATGGAAGATGAATACATCTATTTTTGAAATAGATAATGTAGTTGATATGGATTTAAGGAAATAGAGTTTGTTATAATCTTTTCAGTTTGTAATGATCTTTTCCTTGTAGAGTGACTGCATCTTCCTTTTTGTATAAGTTCCTCCATTTCCTTTTGGACATTCCTTACTTCCTCCATTTCCTTTTGGACATTCCTTACTTCCGGAGGTAGCTGTAGACGATAAGCGTCTGCATTGATCTTCTGAAGAACTTCCAAAGGACCAACTTTTCGAGACTTGAGCTTGTTGTAATCTCCCGGAGAAAAGAGTTCACGCGTTAAGACTGCCCCAACGAGATCACCCACTTTGAACTGTAAGTCCCTCTGATGCCGATCAGCACTGGCTTTGTATTTGGCCGAAGAAAGCTGCAAATTATCATGAACCTTAGCCTGAATGGAAGTAACATTAGCCACAAAGTCCATAGCCTGTCCATGGTCGCGTGAAATATCCGGAGCGAGACCAAGATCAATTGGTCCTCTCAAAACGATGCTGTACACGGCTCTGAAAGGACTGAAACATGTACTTTTTTGACTGCGTGGTTATGAGCAAACTCGACCTGACACAACACCGAATACCAAGTACGAATGTTGTCGATAACTAAACAAAGAAGCATATCTCCTAACGTGCGGTTGGTGACCTCCGCCTGGCCATCAGTTTGTGGGTGATAGGCGGAGCTCATATCAAGTGTAGTACGAAGTAAACGCCATAAAGAACTCCAGAAGTGACTGAGAAAACGAGTCCATGTCTGAAACTATCGACAATGGCAACCCATGAAGCCGATAGACCTCACGGAAAAAAAAAAAAGAACAGCTACCTGAACTGCATCGTTAGTTTTTTGCAAGGTATAAAGTGCGCCATTTTAAAAAAACGGTAAACCACAACAAAAACTAGGTGTAGAACGTGAAAAAGTATCTCTTCAGTTTGTAATGATCTTTTCCTTGTAGAGTGACTGCATCTTCCTTTTTGTATAAGTTCCTCCATTTCCTTTTGGACATTCCTTGCGTCCTCCCAAGTACTAAGGAGAGTATCAGTGGATATAGATTGCTCTTGAGGAAAAATAATCTTAGGAGATGATGAAGACACTTGCGCAAGTTGGTCTATATTAACTATAAGCACATTTGAAATTTTTTCTCGAGCTTTCACATCTTTACGTGATATTGAGGCATTAGGTCGGACTATACATTTTTCTCTTTATATCTTAAACTTCTCAACTCACATGTTTAGGATATCCATGTGTATTCACCTCAACCAAGTAAATGTTTCTTTACTTGTCGTTACACACGATCTAGGCAATGTTTTATCTAATTCAATTTCAACCAATATTTTGGTCTCTAAAGCAATGTGACTAGTACTTAAGCAAGAGTAACATCTATGATGGATATTTTTAATTAGGTTAACACAAATTGGTTGGGTTGAAATCTCTTGGCTTTTGAAGGCTGCATCAAGAGATTAAAGGGCTACAAATATTAAACCTTCTTCTATGTAGTACATAGTAACATACCTCTTTTAATGATTCATATCCTGGTTTTCTTATGAGGGATGTGAAACATAAAATAAGATTCTCCATGTTTTTAATGGCTATCATATAACTTTTACCCCAAGCTTATTCACAACTGTATGAACTAAACCATTAGGAGCTAAACGGAATGATAAACTATCTTATGATATACTCATTCTGATTCTCTACTCTAATGAAAGAACTATGGAAGGGATGATTATCTCCATGGTTCCATCAAGACACAAATAAGATTTGTGACACGAAATATATTCTTTTGTGTCTTTTGTGTTGGATCCATTTTGGCTGCCCACAGGCCCATATGATATATGTAGCAACGAAGGCTAACACTACCAAAAAAGAAAAACAAAAAAATTTAATAATAAAAAAAGAAAAGATGAACCCCAATGGGGGTTCATTGGTGTGGATGCCCTAACACTCCACACGCCGGCTTTTCCCTTTACAATACTTTTCCAGCTATGCATCATGCATGACTTACTGAACAGTTTCTCTAAGACCAAAAGCGTCTGTAACCACATCCTTTAACCTGGTATGAATATTTAAACTTAGTTTTAAAATACTACTAACATATGATATATTGAATGAATATTAATTAACATAAACATGCCTAATTGACTATCTATATGGCAGTTATTAGGTTAGAGGGTTCATTTGCGAGAGCCTTTATTAAAGGGAAATAGTGGTAGAAAACATGCATGAACAGTTTTTTCTTTCTTTTTAAGGGCACTTATTAAACAGTTGCTTTACGACCAAAAGAGTCTGTAACAACATCCGTTAACCCTGGTATGAATATTTAAATGGGTCGACGATCTATTTTCCACGAGAACTATGATATAGTACCAAATGTTTTTGAAACTATCATCTCTATTTATTTTCCTTCGAGAGTAAAGTTCGAAACATATTTCCCCTCGAACACATAGTTCGAGATCTACCTCCCCACAATAATTAAATTGGACGGTTTAATATTGGTTTACTGTTTTAAGTTAAACCATAAACCACTTAAAGTTGATAGTTAACCAAATAAGATCAAATTAAGAATGATTTAAACATGATTTACACCCGATTTAAGACCCATACTCATTAAAAACAGTGATCCACCTTAAATTGGGTATAAACCGGGTTTAAATCGTTCTTAATTGGATCATTTGTTTAACTATCAATTTAAATGGTTTACGTTTTAATTTAAAAGTAAACCGATGTTAAACCCTCTAGTTCGATTATTATGTGAAAATAGATCTTGAACTATGTATTCGGGGGAGGGAAATAGGTTTCGAACTTTACTGTCGGCGGGACATAAACAAAGGTGATAATTTTGTATACATTTGATGCTATATCATAGTTCTCGTGGAAAAATAAATTGTCGACCCTATTTAAACTAATTAGTTTTACAAATACTACCAACATATGATATATGAATGAATTTTAATTCACATAAACATGCCTATCTATATGGCAATTATTAGGTTAGAGGGCTTATTTGCCAGAGCCTTGTTAAAGGGAAATAGTTGTAGAAAACAAATGAAAAACCATGATTATATGTTACTCAACAGTTGCTCTAAGACCAAAAGAGTCTGTAACCACATCCGTTAACCCTGGTATGAATATTAAAACTACTTAGATTTACAAAATACTAATAACATATGATATACTGAATGAATATTAAAGGGAAATAATTGTGAAAAAGATGAAAACCCGTGATTATATGTTATACAAAAAATATTATCATGCAATTATATGTTACTATGGTCGGTCCGCGCTACGCGAGGGATGTGATGTATTTTTTTATGAAAATATAAAACTTTTGTAACAATTTTGTATGTTCATTTGGTTAGCAGTTGATACAAACGATGAGTCTTGTCCACACCAATCTATTGTATTATTCGTAAATTGCACATTAGTAGTTTATAGAATATTGACTTGGATGATTAATTTGGTTTTGAACATCAAGTATAGCAATCAATCCATATATTATTATTTTTTGTTAATACTTGTGGCAAATATATTCGACACAGCATGCAGAATGCAAGAAATATTGACGTGTGTTGTTGCATTTTAAGGTCGAGCCAGTGTGATATAATCCATGAGTCATGTCCATTAGATATCATATACTTATCATGCTATTAAGAAGATTTTTCTGTATATGTATATTTTTAAAGTATTAATGTAGATATCTATGAACATAGATCAATGCACTGACACTTTTCATTTTTAAAGATGTTCCTTTAAAATGTGTTACATACATCTATACTTTCTGTTACTGTTACGTAAACGTTAGTTTGGTTGCAAAGCAGAAATATACATTATGAATATAATAGAAAAGCTGTATACTTGAGGACACCAATAACTTTGGTAACATCACGCTTATGCATGTAAATTATGTCTCTAGACCATTTTTACTTCTACCTGAAGATATATACATAAGTCCCCAACCTTCTTGCCAATTTTTAGGTCAAACTGAATTCTTTTGCGTAACCAAACATCACATTTGTCATACATGTCCATTGTTTTATACTGCATCAAACATGCTCAAGAAGACATGAATAATTAACAAACAAACCGTTCACTCTTTACTTTAGATATAGTACTCATAAGCTACTATAAAACTTTAGGTTTCTCAAACGACACCAATGGCTTATCCGAATCCACCAACTGCAAAACTTCCATCGTACATCTTTCTTCCAAGCTTTCAATAATGGTTATTGTTTATTATTTGAGATTGTCAATGCAAGAGCTATGAGCCTTGATTACATAAATACCAGATAAAACTTGTGAAACAGTTAAGAGTCTTTGCGTTTGTCTTTACATCGTCTATAGTGGGTTGATCTGGTTGCTTTCTGTTTTTTTCCTTGTGGACCCATTTTTTTGTTGAAAATGTGAATCTCTCTTGCCTACGAGATTCTATAGTCTATTTTTTTGGGCTGCCATAAAATTTCAACAACCTACGGTTGATTCAACATAAGTCTTCAAACAAATCAATCCAAGAGACATTGATGGGATCAACTGTAAATATGTATACATTTATTTGCAGATATCTAAAATGAGGGACCGGGTATATTAGAAAATAGTAATATACAATAGTACACCTTGACCTCAAAGATAGTAACATTTTCTTTATTTTTAAGTGAACCGAAATTGCGAGATACTGGACTTGCGAAAATTTGGTTTATGAAACTTAACGAGGAGCTAAAGAAGTAATGGATGCTTGATCAATGGAACAAAGAGAATACTTATCCACTGATGAACATGCTTGTTCTTTCTTACTTCGGAATAAAAATCCAGGTGGTTGAGGCACACTGAGGGCGATCGAGCTAGTAGTAAGCATTTGGACGATTGCTGACATGGTTGAGCGATCTTTAGTATCTTCTTGGACACATAATAAGGCTATATGGATGCATCTAATTATTTCGTTGATTTGATTGTTCAATCGAAAGGATGAATCCACGAGCTCTAGTGGTGATCCGGTGTTCCACAGCCTCCAAGTCTATTGAACATTAAGTTAGTTATATTTGTGGTTGTTTAATAGAGCAGAAATTTTTTTCCATATTTGAAGTGTTTGTACTCACATATGTAACCAAGTTTCCTAAACTACCATCCATCTCATGGAGGCTGCTGTTCTTCCTCCCGCTTATAATCTCAAGAACTAAAACTCCGAAGCTATATACATCTGATTTCATTGAGAATTGGCCATACATCGCATACTCAGGGGACATGTAACCACTAAAACAATAATATATTGAGTTAATAGAGGCATAATAAAACATGATATTCAATATATGGAAAGAGAAAAACTTACTAGGTTCCAACTACTCTTCTTGTATTTGCTTCGGTTTGGTTCATTTCAAATAGAGGCATAATAAAAGAACAAAGACCACGATCGGCACACAAGTTGCTAAGATTATCACCGTCGAGTTTCTTTCTTTTCCTGCCAAAGTATTCTACCAGACGTGACACATGATTTCTCAAATCTTGAAAAAGTAAACGAAAGAAAAAGATACAGAAAAGCTTTTTTTACCAGGTGACAATGGAGGAGCTGCAGGAATATTCACCGGCAACAGAGGATTTGTAACCGCCGGTAATGGAGAGAGAGAGTTGTCACAAAGGTTTCGTTGTAAAAAGGGTAAAACTCGTACCTTGAGTTACAACTTGGGAAAAGAACTCTTCCTCCAACTCTGTTGAAATTAAGTTCCTTAATGGATTGGTTCAGACAGGTTGAGCAATCTTCACCAAAACACTGAACCAATGCATAAAACTTTTGAGACGAATTAAAACTCCATTTGTTGAGAGCCAAACGCTTTTTTGTGCTATTAGCCGCTTCCTCTGCAGACTTGTTCATCAGAGAAACCATTACTTTTTTAGACAGGTCTGGTGGGTACCCCGGAATGTCTGGAACACTGTGTGTGTTCCAAGTGATTATAGTAGGTGTGGACCTTGTTTTTACACCATCCATGAAAATATTCCGATCTGAGTATCCAAGCATGCACTCATCATAGGGGCTGTTCGTTTCTCCATTCAGATGAGCCATCTGGATGGAGATGAGAGTTTTGTTCTTTTAGACACTAAAAGTACAACTCATCCGGATGGCTCATCCGGATGGCTTTTGAAAATTTAGGTATAATTTTAAAAATCAGCTGGCTAGACCAAATTGAACCATCTGGCTAGAGATGGTTTAGTCAAAATGCTAAAATGTCGATTTTGCCCCTCATAAACTTTAAAATTTACAACCCTAATTTACAAAGTTAATAGTTTTCACCCTGGGAGTCGCCGTCGAGTCTCAACCCCCTCTCTCTCTCTAACGCCATGAAAGGAGCTTGAGCTCTCTCTCTCTCCAGCCCCTCTCTCTGCGCCTCTGTCTCTTGCTGCTTCTCCATCTCACTGCCTCTCTCTCTCCGCGCCTCTATCTCTCTCCGCGCCTCTCTGTCTCCACGCCTCTCTCTCTCTCTCTCTCTCACCGCATCTGGGTTTGCTTTTTTCTCTGATGGGTTTGCTTTCTTCATCGATTTGATTTGGGTTAGTGTGTGTTTGCTCTATGTTGATTTGGTTAGTGAACTTGTACGAATTTGATTTATGTCTGTGTTGTGGCTCTATGATGTGATTTGAACCATGGTTGGGGAGTATGAACTAAGTTCTTATTCTTTAGATTGGAGCATTGAGGTTAGTGTGTGATTTGATTTGGGTTAGTGTGTGATTTTTGCTAATGTTCATTGTTCATTGTTCATGTTTTTGGTTTTGAGTTCTATGTATCATGTGCTAAGTTCAAACTGATTCTGAATATCTTGGCTTAGAGTGATGTAGATTGTTAGCTTTGGAGAATTCTAGTAGAGAGTCAAAAGTTTGAGGATCTGTTTGCTTTTTAATGACAGTTTTGAGCTAAAGCTTTTAAGTTGAGAGGATTAGTGGTTTTGATTCTAGTTAGGCAGCTTGATAAGTGTTATCATACATACACGTATTGTGAATTGCAATGCTCATTAGGATTCTTTTGCAGGATGACTACTATCGATCAACTTCAGGCCAGGCACCAGTAAAATCTGAGAGCAACAATCTTCCAGTTACCTTTTCCTCCAGTGAGTTACGTTTCACTGAAAAAAATGACGGAGCTAGCTGTAAAACCACGAGAGTAGTGGCAACCAAGGCTGACCTGGATCAGCTGGCTCAGAACAGAGACAGTGCAATGCAGCGTTACAAGGAAAAGAGGAAAAATCAGAGGTACATACAACTTTTTTTATTCTTTCTCTTAAGAGAACTTTTCTATAGAGCATATCTAATACCGTATCTTGGATATTGGGTGGTAGCAGATATGATAAGACCATAAGGTATGAATCGAGGAAGGCAACAGCTGATACAAAGTTGCGTGTCAAAGGCAGATTTGTGAAGGCTAGTGAAGCTCCTTATCCTTAAAAATCTCTTTACATAGATCTCCTATTAGCTTGTGAAGTTAGGAACTTTTGCTCAACTTACTTCCCCTGCCTCTGGAAATGTATATAGATAGGTCTTGTTGCTGGAATATCAAACTTAAGCTGATTATATATGTATTTGTTTCTAGTTACCTGATAACCATTGCATACACGTATTGTGCTACTGCTTAAGTTCGTCTTGTTTAGTAGTTTTGTAGTCTTGTTGCTGCTGGAATAGTTTACAATGAAAAATTATTTTAACATAGTAATGAGTACATGATGCTCTTTACAATTGCTTTTTCATCTTTTAAATTCAGTTTTATAAAATTTGAGTTTGTACTTTGAGTTTCTACTTTGAGTTGTTTGGAAGGTTATTCAAAATTGAGTTTCTACTTTAAATTTTATTTTAATGCAAATTTAAATAAAAATTTATATGAAATAAAATTTTATAAATTTCAAAATGCTAATTTTAAATTAATTTTAGTGTAAATATATTTTAGAAGAAATAATAAAAATTAGTATAGTTAAAATTAATATCAAACATATGATTAAATCAAAATAAGGGTATATTTGTAATTTGTTTATTAAACTCATCTGGATGGAGATGAAAAAAAAAGAAACAAACATAAAATTCATCTAGATGACTTATCTAGATGACTCATCTGGATGGAGAAACGAACAACTCCTAAAATCTGGATGGGTCATCTGGATGGATCACATAGATGGATCATCTGGATGGAGATGACAGATGGAGAAACGAACAGCCCCATACTCAATCAATAATTCTTTCCCTCTTAGACATTTTCTCTGAGTGTTATTAGAAGCAAACAAGACGCACTTACGGCAAACTTCCGGCGAGAGATCTCCTCTGCAGAGAAATATTCCGAATACCATGCCAGCGTCTTCACCCTTTACGAGAAAATTATATCCCTCGGAGAATGAGGAGTCTTGGCTTTTAGAAAAAGAGTTCAAAAGACTTTTGATATTGAATAAGTAAGCGTCGTTTGGTGATGTCCTGTTACTGCAATTATGGCCGACGTAAGTTGGGTCTTGTAATTGTGCAGAAGCTCTCATGCTAGCAATGAAGAAGTTGAGAAGAAAGATACAGTTTAAGGAAGTATAAGCAGACATTATTCAACTTCTTCTCCTCTCCTCTTTGTTTTTTTCTTTATTGGATTCAAGAGTTGAGTACTAATGAATGAGTGTGAAACCAGCCAGGCAGACTAAGTCAATGCATTTTTTTCTGTAAAATAATACAATGTCATGCAAGTCAAGGTCATCTACACGTGTAACATCAAGTCTAATTGTTAATTAAATGAATTACAATTAATCAATCAAACTATTCAAATGTTGGAATAATCATGTGAATGAGAAAGAAAAACCAATAAATAGGAGTTGAATAAATATAAGGTTGATGATTTGTTATGATAGGTGGGGAGACATTGGGTGAATAATACTGCACCATTTTTTTCATTCCTTATCGGACTAGTAACAAATGAAGAGCTTATTAAAGATAAAACACTTATTTCACAATTCTGGGTTATCCAGTTCTAGTCTTCATTACTTCAGACCCAATAAAAACTCTCAGTAACTAAGGTTGATTTCACAAGGTAGTGGTTGACTTTCTCAACTATTGTATTTTTTTTTTGTTAGATTTTCAGTCATATGGGACTTGCCGAGCTCTGAACTGTTACTAAAAGGAACACTCGGGGCTGAAGCATGTATCCATAACCTCTGCATAATTAACTACCACAACTCTGTTCCAACAAAACAAACTTACTGTCTAAGAATCAGCAGTCACGGAAATAACTCTTCGCACCCTTTTTTCTCCAATAAAAAAATATAAACAAGATTATTATCTCTCAATTTTGGTGCACTTGAGGAAAGTGAACAACAATGGAAGCAAATTAACTAAACAAATCTGTCTTAGTTGTCGATCATTATTAGTTATTTGGTAAAATGTTAAATTCGATGATTATTAGTTTTTGTAAAATGTTTTGTCTTCAACGAGGAGCTACATGAGTAATGGAAGCATCAGATGAATCAGCTACTTCTACGTGTTCATGTCTACTCTTGAAAAGAAGATCCAGGTTTCTAGGACCTGGGGAAGCGATTGAGCTGGTAGTGAGCATCTGGAGAATACCTAACATGGTTGGGCGATCTTCAACATCTTCTTGAACACACAGTAAAGCAGTATGGATACATCTCTTAATTTAGCTTACTTGACCATTCTCTTGAAAGGATGCATCAACGATCTCTAATGGTGACTCATTGCTCCCTAATTTCCAGGTCTAATTAATCATTTTAATAGGTTGAACACTGTTAAATGATATTACATATTTTACAACATGTGTATTAGATTTTCAATCATACGGGGACTTGCCAACCTCTGAAATGAAGACTATACTAAGAGGAAAACAAAGGAACTTAAACTTTTGGCTACTTACATCATTTTTTCTTTCTGTACCATACAAGATCTGTAGCTACTCCACACCATAATTAACTACATATCTCTACTTCAACAAAACTAACTCACTATCGAAGAACAAGCAATAGTGCTATTGATTCCCCCACCATTTTGTATCTTTCTCCTTTATAAAAAAAAGTATTGTGTACTTACTTGCTGGGAACTTATAGGAAATGAACAATAAACGGAAGCATCTCAACTAAGAAAAACTTTTCTTACTTTTGGATGCTTACTAGTCTTTGTGAAACGATTTATCTTCAACGAGTAATGGAAGCATCATCGACAGAACATAGAGCAGAAGAATCAATTGTTTGACCTGCTTCCCTTACTTCCTCATGTTTCAACCGTAAGAAAAATCCAGATGGTTGAGGAACCGGAAGAGCAACTGAGCTAGTTGTGAGCAGGGCCGGCCATAGGCTAAAGCCCATAAAACCAGAGCTTTGGGCGCCACAGATGATAAAGATTTTAGGGGCAGCAATTGTGATAAAGTTCACTTTGGGCTAGTGGTTGCAGTCTACTCTAGTTGCCTTGCTTCTTGGAGGTTCGAATACCACCTTCCTTCTTGCCTTTTCTAATAATAATAACTTTTTTGTTTTTTTGTTTTATTCTGAGAATAACAATTATGTTATAAACTACTAGCTTAGATATATAAATATATTATATATCTGTTTATATATATTATTGTGTGTATTTATTTGGTATGAGAAGAGCGATGATGAGAAGAAACGTTATATAGAAAGTTGGAATTAATCATCTGTAACTTTCATTCTCAAACTACAAGTGACTATTTATAGTAACAAGAAATACATAAAATAATATGATTAGTCATTGGTGGTGGAGTAGTCACCAAACTACGTGATGGAGTGATAATGAACCACGTGCCTTTGGACTACGTGGGAAGATGATCATATTACAACACTCCCCCCTTGATCATCTATTTTGTATTACGTACTGCCTCATTAAAAACCTAGTCATGGAAAAACCTATTAGGATAAAAACCATGACGAGGGGAAAAAGAGTACAGTGACGTAATCTCCCCCTGAGAATAATGGATATAGCTCTTTCTTCATAGGTCACGCAAACGCCGCATTCTGATACCGTAAACGTGTTTCCGAAATGTTGTAGTTGGAAGGGCCTTTGTAAACAAATCAGCTGGATTGTCGCATGACCGTATATACTCGATGTCCACTTCTCGATGTTTCTCGAGCTCCCGTATGTACGAGAAAAATCTTGGAGGGATGTGCTTTGTTCTATCGCTCTTTATATAACCTTCTTTGAGTTGAGCGACACAAGCCGAATTGTCTTCAAAAATTTTCGTCGGCTCTTTCTTGTCAGTTATCCCACTTGCTTCTTGTATGTGTTGACTCATTGACCTGAGCCACACACATTCTCGACATGCTTCGTGAAGTGCAATAGTCTCTGCATGGTTCGAAGAAGTTGCAACCAGAGTTTGTTTCTGGGAACGCCAAGAGATCGCGGTTCCACCAATTGTAAAAACATAGCCGGTTTGCGATCGAGCTTTATGAGGATCTGATAAGTATCCTGCATCTGCAAAACCAACCATACCAAACTCGGGTTTTCTAACATATATTAACCCCAGGTCAACTGTACCTTGGAGGTAACGGAATATATGCTTTATCCCGTTCCAATGCCTGCGAGTAGGAGCAGAACTATATCTTGCAAGTAGGTTAGTAGCAAAAGCAATATCAGGCCTTGTACAATTTGCCAGATATAAAAGCCCACCGATAGCACTCATATAAGGTACTTCAGGACCGAGTACTTCCTCGCTATCTTCACATGGTCTAAAAGGATCTTTATCTACATCGAGAGATCTATTTACCATTGGAGTACTCAAAGGAGTCGCTTTGTCCATAAAAAAGCGTCTTAATAACCTTTTCGTATAATTTGATTGATGCACAAATATTCCTTCTCGGAGATGCTCAATCTGGAGCCCAAGACAAAACTTTGTCTTTCCGAGATCTTTCATTTCGAACTCTTCTTTCATATGAGTTCGAGCATCATCAACCTCCTTTTGAGTTCCAATAATGTTCAGGTCATCAACATATACAGCAATGATCACAAAGCCAGATGACGATTTCTTTACAAAAACGCATGGACATATCGCATTATTCACATATCCTTTTCTCAATAGATATTCACTTAAGCGATTGTACCACATGCGTCCGGATTGCTTTAGTCCGTAAAGTGATCGCTGTAACTTGACCGAACAAATCTCCCTAGATTTTGCTTTCAATGCTTTCGGCATTTCTAATCCTTCAGGGAGTTTCATGTATATATCATTATCCAATGATCCATACAAATATGCAGTCACAACATCCATAAGATGCATTTCAAGATTTTTCGATGCCGCTAGGCTCATTAAAAATCTAAACGTAATTACATCCATTACCGGGGAATAAGTTTCCTCAAAATCAATTCCCGGTCTCTGAGAAAAACCTTGGGCAACTAATCGGGCTTTATATCGTGTTACTTCGTTCTTTTCATTTACTTTTCTCACGAATACCCACTTGTACCCAACATGATTTATATTCTCAGGCGTTATGACTATTGGTCCGAAAACATTTCTTTTATTCAGGGAGAGTAATTCAATTTGAATGGCCTTCTTCCACTCCTCCCAATCATGTCTTTTATGACATTCTAAAATGGACCTTGGGTCGGGATCATCATTTTCATGATCGATCTCTTTAGACACAGAAAAGGAGAACATTCCATCAACATCTTTTATTTTATTTCTGATCATCAATTTTTTATCACGGGCGTAGTTGATGGAAATCTCATACTTTTCTATTCCCTCCTCGTCATCTGGATCATCATCTTTATTTAGTTCTTTTTGAACCTTTATGCCTTCTTTCAGACATTTTTCAGTATCAGGTTCTTTAGGAACTTTTCAATTTATGTCTTCTTTGAGACATCTTTCAATATCAGGTTCTTCTGGAACCTTTCCACTTTGCTCAACCAATTTTTTTTTCTTTCGGGGATTTTTATCTTTAGAACCCGTTGGTCTCCCCCTCTTTAACTGAACCCTAGGTTCATTCATTGTGTTTCCATCAGTTTGTCCTTCAGGAACAACAACTCTTGATGGAACATTCTCAACGGGTATATATGACTTTGTCACCCTTCTCGTATCTGTGAACGCATCTGGTAACTGATTTGCCAAATTATGCAAGTGCACAATTTTCTGAACTTCCAGTTCTCTTTGATTTGTAGGGGGGTCAAGGTGTAACAACGACGGTGTACACCATGTAACTTCTTTAGGAATTTCTCTAATTCCTCCCCCTAACGCTGGAAATTCTTCCTCATTAAAATGACAATCGGCAAACCGTGCCATAAACATATCACCAGTTACTGGTTCAAGATACCTTATTATACTTGGTGACGTATAACCCACGTATATCCTCAATCTCCTCTGTGGGCCCATTTTTGTTCTTTGTGGTGGAGTTATCGGAACATAGACCGCACACCCAAAGACACGGAGATGAGATACATCTGGCTACTGCCCAGATGATAATTGTAAAGGGAAGTATTTATTATCTGCACTCGGTCTCAGCCGAATAAGTGCAGATGCATGCAAAATAGCATGACCCCATACTGAAATTTGGAGCTTTGTTCTCAATATCAACGGTCTTGCAATCAACTGTAACCGTTTGATCAATGACTCGGCCATGCCATTTTGTGTATGAACATGGGGAACTGGATGCTCCACATCAATCCCCACTGACATACAATAATCATTAAAGGTTTGTGATGTAAATTCACCAGCATTATCAAGCCTTACTTTCTTTATGGCATACTCTGAGAACTGCGTTCGCAACTTTATGATTTGAGCAATGAACTTTGCGAAAGTCGTATTTCTTGTCGTCAAAAGACAGACATTTGACCATCTGCTAGATGCGTCAATCAATACCATGAAATACTTAAACGGCCCGCACGGTGGGTGGATTGGCCCACATATATCACCATGGATTCTTT
The DNA here is from genome assembly GCA_905132885.1 of Moricandia moricandioides. NCBI lineage: Eukaryota > Viridiplantae > Streptophyta > Magnoliopsida > Brassicales > Brassicaceae > Moricandia > Moricandia moricandioides. The sequence goes on from CAJHQQ010003365.1 coordinate 42,692, forward strand.
CTAAAAACAATGGTGATTCATTGCTAACTTTTGCTGGTGATGGCCGAGTTATAAGTTTTCCTTGAGAACATGCATTACATGTAAACTCGCCCGTTTGCAAAATTCTCTCGTTCTTCAACGGATGGCCATTCGAATTTGCACTATCTTTCTCATCATGACTGAACCGGGATGTCCTAGCCTCTCATTCCAGATTTTAAATGTATTAGTAAACTTCAAGTTTACTGTGGCATAGGACTCAGTCATGTTTATTTTCGTACAATATAGTCCAGAGGATAACATTTTTAACTCTTCCAATATATGTTTTCTCTCGGACTTAATGCAAAGATATTCAATGCCATCTTTATTCATAGTCTCAATATGATATCCATTTCTCCGGATATCTTTAAAACTTAACAAGTTTCTATGAGACTCGGGGGAATATAATGCATCACTTATTTCAAATTCCGTCCCCCGTGGCATTGAAAATTTCACTCTTCTGGAGCCCTTAATAATCTTTGCACTACCAGATATTGTACTTACGCTTCCAGCGTAATCTTTTATTTTGAGACTGGAAAAGTATTTCTTATCTTTAATTATTGTGTGCGTTGACGCACTATCTGCCAAACACATATCTTCATCCATAGTCTCAAAGTCTGGTATTTTCTGAATTTAAAATATTCATAAAACATTATTATTAAACATAAAATATTACATATATCTTACAACAAAAGATATAGATATTATAATACAGTAAACTTATATCACATCGTTTTTACATTTACTCATCGATTCTTTCTGAATCAACCAGAAAGTCTGATACGTCAAGATGAGTATCATCATTTAAACCATGAAAGGATGGTCCGGGTTCATCAGAGATGAAGTTTGTTTCACTTCCTTTCTCTTTCGCTTTTTGTGATTCTCTATACAGATCGGCTAAGTGTTTTGGTGTACGACAACCACGTACCCAATGACCTTTCATACCGCATCTGTAGCAAACTTTTTCTGTTTGCCTTTTATCATCCCGGCCCCTTTCGTTTACGTGGAAGTCTTTGTTATTTCTTTCATCATACGGACGAAATCTTCTTCCTCGTCCTCTTCCACGACCATGATAACGATTTCGACCACGTCCACGACCTCGTCCTCTCCAATTATCATAACTGGATGATGCAACATTATGCTTCGGGGAATGGAGCTGATCCAGTTGGTGGGGGAGAGGGGCAGATGTTGAGGGGTTTTCGAAAAGTTTGGAACGTTATGATATAGACGAAGAGAGGAGCTTTTAGGATCTTATATATTTTTAATATCATGTCTTGAACGTTATAGATCAGGTGAGAGGAAGACGAGGATTAGTTTTTGGGGTTTGAGGGCTTTTTTGATGACTAAATCGGATTTCGTTTTCATGTTTCGATTTCCACCTGACTTCTGTTCCGATTTAAAGTTCTGCGGAGAGGTGGAGAGAGGAGTTGCTTGTCGGAGTCGAGCATGGCTCTTCAAGGGAGCAATTTTTAAATCTCGGGGACCGCGAAGCAATAAGGTGCTTGGTTTTAGAGAGTATATACGAGTTGATTATTTTGCTCTGCTACACAGGAGTACTTGCATTTCAACTCCGAGTAACGAGTATATATGCTCCTATTCGCCCGGAGTATTGTCTTTTATAGTTGTAGTGACTACATTTCCGGAGGGATGACAGCCGTAGTGTAGATAGCAGTTCTCCCTCTCGATCATATCATAGTATCGACTTATTGTTCTCTATACTCACTGATAACATCATCAGGTTAGAATGTATACTATCCGAACCATCGTCATGCACATTATACTACCACGTTATACTTATTGTAGTCTCGCGGAACCGAAGCCGAGTATGTGATCGCACGGTCGTGTTGCTTCTGGTAAGATCTATCTAATATTTGCTGTGTTGATTAAGGCTGAACCATCATCTATTACAAGATGCCCGAGAGCGTCCGCAGGATCACTCGGGTGGTTGCGCTCGGGAATATACGTGCAGTGCTTAAACCATCATGTATATGGCCAATTGGCCGTGTTCGTAAGAGTTAGTTCTATGGCCTCTTGTAGTCTCTTGTCTTTCTCATCGCGACACTGAAATTTTTATGAGTTACTCTAAGTCGTGTGGTTTCTCTAAGGAGGTCGCGGTGTTTTCCTCTCAGGTGCATCCTTTGCACCCACTGCCACGTCATATAGTTATTTCCCGTAATATCCAAGGGCATTTATTTCGAGCTTTGTCAAATTCGACATGATAACTGTATTCATAGAATAATATATTTTAAAATATAATAAATACGATAATTTAAATGCATAATTTAAAGGCAAAAATTAAAAGCACAAACTTAAATTGCAAAAATTTAAAGAGCATAAATAAAATCGGAGGCTTAGCCTTCCACATGATCCGAGGAGACATAGTCTTCCGTACTGATCATTTTTTTTTCAAGGTCTGAGGAGACAAAGTCTACCATTTTAACCTTTTTTTTTATTCACGGAGGCAAAGCCTACCACATGTTTCTCTGATCGTGAAGGCATAGCCTATCTTAACAATCAGTCGGGGAAGGCAACGCCTATCATCCCGAAAAATAAACGGAGAAGACAGAGCCTTCACTCCGGAACAATAACAAAATTAAAATATTTAAAATTATTGAAGAATATAAATTAAACCTTACCTCGCTAATATAACTTTGTTTGGTATAAGAGCCTCGTGCTGATAACGTGTTATAAACT